>APFE030130910.1:0-16234 GCA_000404065.3 Pinus taeda
AGAACTCGCAGGTTCTTAGATTTAGCAATTTAAATTAACATCCAGAAACTCGAGGAACCAGAACCCGCAGGTCCTCATATTTAGCAATTTAAATTAACATCCAAAAGCTCGGGAACCCAACCAAGTTCGAACCTGTAACCTCGAATCTGTAGTCAAATGCTCCATGACTCCTTTAGAACCTGTGACCTTAGTCAAATGCAACACGACTCCTTTAGAACCTGCAGGTTCTCAGATTTACCAATTTAAATTAACATCCAGGAACTCGCATAGCCAAAGCCAAAATGGAAGAGCGACCAACTCGGTTCGAACCAGTGACCTCTTGATCTGCAGTGAAGTGATCTACCACTGAGCTATAGGCCCTGCAGATTTTTGAAAAATAATCTTTGTTTTACTTTGGTCAAGACGAGACCTCTCGAAAAGCATAATTATTGTTGACCTGAACTCAACATGCAGGTTGTGGAATTTCAAGCATAACGGGAATCGAAGGCCTGTTTCAGAAGAAAATAAAAATTTTATTGTTGACCTCAACTCAACATGCAGGTTGTGGAATTTCAAGCATAGCGGGAATCGAAGGCCTGTTTCAGAAGAAAATAAAATTTTATTAAAACAAATAGGATATACATTAGTTAACACAGTACTAGAAGAAAATAAAATTTTATTAAAACAAATAGGATATATATTAGTTAACACAGTAATAGCAGAATCTGATCACCAACTTTAGATTAGATAAGATAAGATAATTATATTTATGTTTAACCAATAACCATATAGTAGGTCAAAATAATTGTTGGGTACACTGATGTATATACAAAAGAGGAGAACCAAATGGTCTCCTATAAAAGATACAATGCATAAAGTAAATCAAAGATATAATGCATGAAGTAAATCAACATCTGGGCCTAGCAAAGAAGATCCAAGAGCTAATAGGTCTGACGATCAGATCCTAACATCTGAGGCTGAATGAATAACATTGAAGAAACTCAACAAAGTATGTTGGCCATGAAGAGTGGATAGCAAGTGAAGGTTGTCCACTAAATCATATAGTGGGGGGTTCACAAGCTGCGAATGCTAGAGGACCTAGTCTGTCTCCTAGGAAGAATCTGAGATGAAACTACTACCCATCTCTGATTCTGGTACTTGAAAAAACTACTGCCCATCTTTGAACAAGTAATGAAACCTTACTCTAATCTAGCATCTCTAATCTCATAGTAGATATAACATCCAAAGATAAAATGCACCTCAGTCTCCACTTCCTTTAAATAACATACCTGTTATAAAAAAGAAACAAGTATGAAAACAAGTTTCTACGATTTAGCGGAGTGATCGGGGGAATTCAAAAGCTCGGATGCTTTCTTTTCTGGTTAAAGGAATACCTTGTGTCGGAGTTCATTTTGGTGCATTTAAGAGATCCAGGTATATGAGGGAAGGGTGCATTTTCTCCATTTGAAATCATGTGAGTGTTGCACGGACGGGATATTTCTTGCTTGTTTTTTAAGCTTTTAATAGGGAGTCGCAGCTAATGGAGATATTCAAGGGTTTTTAATTACTCTGTAGTTTCTGAAACTGCAAGTAAAGAAGCGGCGTTTCCGTGAAATGAATGGTCTTGTTCCGGAGACGTAGAGGAGGGTTTCTGGCTTTAGACGACTTACCTTTGTTCATCAGAGGGAGAGAACAATCTTCGACGCTGGAAATATTCAGTCTTAATGATATCAAGATCGCAAAATAGTACTGCAGGAATTAGGTCAGCACAATTATGAATCCGTTTCACGATGTGCATAGTAGCGTCTACCCATTTCGCATTTCGCTGTTATTTTCTTTCCGGCTTCTCTAGTTATTTTTCTCTCTATTTCTGGAATTTTGGTGTTTAAAATGGATTTACAACAATCTTTGGTCGAAGAGGGGCGCACATACCACAATATATAAATTTGAATACGGGTAATCAGCCATGGGCGTCTCTGTTGCGAGCCGGAGCGTGAGCCACGGCCAAGCGCCGAGTCTGATTCTCCTGTCAAAGGGTTGGATCTGTGTGGTTAAACACAGTTTCACAAAACGGCTCCGACTGGATGGCCTGTTGTGGGCAACCTTCCACTTCGATGGCAGGTTTGTGGGCGGCGATGTCGGCGTTATGGGGGAGCGATTTCCAGGCAATCCCATTTGGCGCAGGGTTCAGCTCATGCTTGCCACCTTAATTCACATAATATTGTATTTATAAGTGATATAGCTTCAAAATAACCTAAAAGGTATAGATTGGTTGATATAAGTGGGGAAATTCAGACCACCATGTTGAGCACAGTTGTGGATCTCCGCTTTGTCTTTTGGGATTGAAGGAAATTTTCAGTTTTAATGACCTCAAAATTTTCATCTCGACTTGATGAAGCCTTGGAACTCGGACTTACACTTTGCGCGGGCACTTTGCAAATAGAGAGAGGGGTCTACAGGAATAAATAGAGAGAGGGGTCTACAGGAATATATTGTTTATCGTTTATATGTGATGATCCATTTTACCCATTATATACTCCTATACTCCTCGTACACTTCATCTTCACAAAATAGTCGAAATTTTGTACATTCATTTATGATTATTTTTGTTCTCATAAAATATAATATTTAATCTATTATTTTTCTTTTTAATATTGTAGCATAATAGTGAAGCTTGTATTAACTCGACATGTTTTTTAAATCTTTTCTTTTTAATAGTGTAGCATAATAGCCAAGTTTGTATTCATTTGACATGTTTTTCTAAATAACTATAATGGAAGTATCCATATTTAACACGGTTTTTAACTATGTGATTAAATGAAAGCTTAAATTTTAATAGGGAGTGATTAATAGATAATATTTTTTTTTGCATTTTATATAATATGAGATGGGAGGGAAATTGTGAAGAAAAATAATAGTAAATAAAAAAAATATTGACAAGAGTAATGGAAATTGGTTTAATGATTTAGTAGGCCTAACAGTTAAAAGCATGTGTTGTCTTCTAAGATGTTACAAGTTGAAAGCTAGAGTAGGGTAGAGTATATTCGTCTTTGTAAACTTTAGCGGTCAATGTCCATTGTCACATAAACAAGGAGGTCTCATACATCAATTCAATGTAAAATTCGATTGTCATTATTATATGACCCTAAAGAAGTAATACGGCGTATTCATGGAGCCACCTTAGATGTATTTCAAATAACCCATTATATGACCCCAAAGAAGCAAGAGTGACGTATTCATGGAGCCGCTTTGCATGTATGTCAAATAACCAATTATATGACCACAAAGAAGCAATACCGGCATATTCATGGAGCCTTGGATGTATGTCAAATAACCCAGTTTTGAAGCTTATGTCCTTAATGGGATTCAAGTTGCCAAAGAATAACGTGTCACCTATCTCAAGTTTTTTGAACTCTCTCCTTCTCATGGATCTTCTCTCTCCTTCTCATTCAACACTTGGTGGGAGGATCTTCTCCAAATGATAAGGCATTGGACAATCTCATGAAACAAATTCAAAAAGCATTTGAAGGGATAACCTCAATATCATATTTCCATGTGCTTCGAAAGAATAATAAGGAGAATGAAGGGTGCAATCTAGAACTCAATGACATGAAAATAAATGAACAACTAAAGTTCTCACAAATCCCATAAGACTCAACACCATGTATTTTAAAAAAGATACAAATTTTATTAGTCATAACAATAGGAAGGCATCTATTAAAAAATAAATTGGAGGACCTAATGGCCACATGGAATTCCCTTAGGAGGATAATCAATTAACAAATAATATGACACCAAATCATCCCATTCGAGCTCACGAAACACCTTAGAAACTATGGTATAAAGAGAGTTTACACTTAGCGCTGCATACATTATAGATTAGACCCATGTCGTATGGCTTTGGGTCTAGCCAAGTGATGGTCTCACTATGAAGGGAGATGGGAATGGTGTAACACACAAGTGCGGGATTAATGGTAGGAGGACACCACCTCTCTTTTCACATTAGGTCAATGAATTAAGGGGCGGTAAGAGGCAAGCTGTAAGGATCTATTGTAACAAACAATTTTCCTTTGAATAAGGAGCTTTTGTAAGAAAACCAATTTGTTGGCCATTTGGTTCGAGCTTCAATAAAAAAGAGCACCCGTTGTAGCATAATGTTGTAATGTGATTCATTATTAAGTTATGGGACATGCAAAATTTCACTTTTTGGCTAGATACAAAAACCCAGTAAGGTGGGAAGGAATAAACACTCTCTCAAAATAACGTCTCCTAGAATGACAAAATTTTCCTATTACCTTTTCCTCTACAAATTAAAATTCATTTAGGAAAGAAGAATAAGGGTATCCCTATTTTTTTTGAGTTATATGTTCTTGGGCATAGGATATGGAAGATACCCTTTCAATAAATAAAGAGACGAAGTACTTTTACACTTTGTAAGCTTGGATGTAGAGGTGTGGAAGAATTAGTATTGAGGGAAGCTAAAAATCACTTTGCAAAGACGAATGATGAAAGCATTATGTTGGTTGGAAATGGCTAATATTTAGGCTTGGCTAGAGTTGTTAATTATGTCCCACTCAGAGTGCAATTTGTGAAGAATTATGGGAACATAATTAGGGGATGTGGTGGTCGATATCGATCACAAACCTAGGCAAAAAAAATAACTTGGATACTTATGGCATGTATGCAGAGGCACAACTGAAGGCTAGAGTGGAAATAAGGAGTGAAACTGTTTTAGTAACAAGGGAACATTGAATGCTAAGTTAATGAAGATGATAAACTAGATGACTAAGAGAATGGATTTTCTTCAACTTGATTTTCCTACTTTGAACATAAAGTGCAACGAGAATCTATCTCTTGACCATCACATTAGAGAGAAACAAATGATCAATGCATGCTTAGCTAAACACAATGAAAAGTTGGACGGATTATGGTGGAAAAATGGGGACATCAAATAAACAACAAAGGATCTCAAGACATAAGTTAATAGCTTGGAGGATTATGCTCTTTATGATTACAGCCCTTACCTGAATGAAACAAATCAATAGTGAGTTGGCTCATCTACATGAAAAATTAAGTATTTAAAGTGATCAATGAATTGTATTTTTTCCCTACGCGAGACAAGTTTTGTAAGGCATATACCTACAATCCCCCCTTTATTCTCGATACAACATGAAGTCTTTATTGAAAATGCTATAGATTTAATAGATAATATGGATAAGTAATCAACATTGAATGCATAACCATGTATCTCCTAGTGAAAATGTTTTGAACCTGGTGCACATTCTAATACAAATACATATTCTCATGCTAGTCAAAAGAAAATAATAATAATAAAATTGTTAAATCTAAAATATTAATAACAAAAAGTTGTGTGAAAGGTGAAAGTGAAGAATTTAATAGTTCCAAATTTTAATTTTATATTAATAATAAAATATGAGTTGCATATCTTCTTTAGATTGCAATAAGGCTTCTAGAAGTTTAATTTAATTATCTATAATTATTAGATAGATGGTAGTGATTTATTATCCATGGAATATTCTAGAATATTAATAATAGTACATTGAAAACAATTTTCATATTTATCTCGAAAGTAGTTATTCCCTTTTTATTCTTTTAATTAAATCGATTAATTAAAAATAATTCCTAGGAACTATTGTCATATGATGTGAGCCATCGTTTTATTGGGCATGTGATATTGATAACCCATGCAATTGCAACGAATCCATGATGGTGGGGTAAAGTTCCATGGTTAAGAATCTTGTTCCATGTTTTTTTTTTAATGTATATATATGTTTAAGTGATATATGTTTTAATTTTATCAAAGTAAGATGCATCATAAAGGATATGTTTTGATGTTTATTATGGATTGATGCATATCAATATTTACCAGCCATTTAATTTTTATGACTTGACTAATATTCAATATTTTATATTTAAATTTTGATAAATTATTTTTTGGTAAAACATTTTCCTTAATATTTAGTATAAATTATTTTAAACCTGTGAATTTGCATATGTAAATTATTTGGTATAATAATAATGCTTTTATCAATTTCAAATTACAATTTCAATAATTCATTTAAATTTTTTTTGTTACTCTCCAAAATTCTCTATAGGGTGAAACCAAAGTTGCAAAAAATAAAATTGTGGAAATAACACGTGTATGCCTTAGGCATGCATAAGTGGCAAGAGAGAACACTTACTCTGAAACATGGATACATCAATTTTCACATAAAAAAAATGTTTTAGCAACTTTTCGATAACTCTATATTAATTTATCCATTTTTAAGTTTTATAAGTCAATGCAGAAGTCTTTAGGCCCTTCACATCTTTATTTTCTAATAAGTTTATGTTTTTGCATAAAATAAATTCCATAGTAAGTGAAAATTATTGTTTAGATGAAGATTGATACTCCAAACCATCAATTTTATAACATTAATATTTGACCTCTAATGATAATATGTAATTGAAAATGAATGTTTATATTAAGATTGATACTCTAAACCATTAATTTTCTAACATTCATATTTGACCTCATGATAATATGAGTTTTCTTAGGAGGAGGATTGGTTTTAGGGACTTTGACATTACAAGGGGAGGAAAAAAAGGGAATGAGCTCCAAAGGAATATTCTATATCTCATGGGCCATCAACAAGTTCCTAAATCACTATACAATCCCTTTAAATGGGTATTTATTCTTCAAGTGGAATGTTATTTCTCTATAGCAAATTGGATATTAAGGTTAGGTCTTATGATGTTACGTTTGGGTGTAGAAGGAAAATAATGTCCTTAGATCATACACAAAAGTTCCTGATGGCCCTGAATATTTTAGCAACAATGTTGTAGCCCTCAACATATCAACTACAATATGTCAACCTCATGTTCGTGCAATCTTAAGAGGGATCACACACTATCTATATAATTTATATTTTTTCCTTTATTTTAATGCACACTAATCAATGAGAAATGTTACTTTCTTAATCAAGTGACAAAATGGTAATTCTAACTACTAGTCATATTAATCAGTCTAGCCTACAAGATGTTAAGGTTCATAAATCTAAGTGGAGGAATTGAAATTTTGAGAACTAGAGTTGCAGGAATCAAATGAAACAAAGCTGCAAAATTGTAAATGATGGAAGGAAAATATTAAAAGATTCAAACTACACTAATGACACTCAAGGAACTATACTATATTGCAATAAATACAAGGTTATGCTATTGTTGCATAAAAGTAAAGAAATCCATTAAGAAAAGACGAAAAATATGATACTTGATACTATGAGCAATTATGTAGCTATGAAAAATTCTTTTTCAATTCCTCAATGTTCACTTAACCATGCTAAATTGACTAATTGAGGTTCTTTGTAAATAACCTACATGGAATCATAACGAATAATGAAATAGTATATCTCTCATGTTTGATTGATATGAGATTGTTTAGTTCTATAGAAATAGCTATAACTCCACAAGCAACTCTAGAAATGATGTAACTGTAGTAATTGATAAGGACAAATGAAATAAAGTACATGAGGCTAATTCTAACTTATGGAAAATATTTTCATCACTCAAAAATTAAGAAATGTTATGTTCAAGCATCTACAAGAACATTAATCTATACCAATATCATTTTAGAAAAATATGAAATTATAATAGCTTAAGGAAACATGTGAAAATAAGGTACAAAAAGTACAAGAAGGGTTCCAAGGTGCCTATGGGTGGGCTCTCTCCAAGGTGCTTTGAAACCTATAATGAAATCAACTAAAAAAACTTATAAAAATAATTGTCTTCTCATTAATAGACACTATCACTACTTGAATTAAAATTCCAAAAGTTATAAAATTGCAAAGTAACAATATGATTCTTCCTTTGAAAAAAATTCGTCCTTCACTCAATTGTGTTTAGCTTCTTATGGAAAATGTGATAGAGAAACATGCTCAATAGAATGAATTATTTTCACTAGAAAATACATATAACCATGGTAATTCTTTGGACTATTTTGTAGCCACCATGTCATTAAAAAATGATAACTTTGTTTTTTTAGTGATCTTGTAGGTGAATATTATCACCGAAGGGGGCTGGTTCACTATCTTCATGATAGGATGTTGCAAGGATATTAAAGGAGCTTGTTGACCTTCATAAAATTGGCCGCATTATGATAATAAGCCTACTAGAGGTCATAAAAGTCATTAGTAATCTTAAATATACTAGAAACACACATCAACATAAGGAATGCCATGAAAAATAGAAATATGCACAATAATCAATGTGAGAAAGACATTTATTCTTTAGTTGCATAGGTTATAGATGGGCATTTAGATGCACAATTCAAGTACCCATCATCCTCCCAACTTAAATATTTGATATTTCTATGAAATTCACCTTTTGATTCTTCTCGATCCTTGAGTTGTTGTTCCCTTATCTCTTTAGAAGTTTTTCTTAAATCCCATGTTACATACATAAGTATTTCTTCTAGTAAATAAAACCTAGGTGCATTTCGTACTTCCTTTCATTACCTTGAGTATTCTTTCATACTAATGTCTTCTATCATCCTTAGTTGGAAAGGTAGGTTGAATCTTAGTATAATCCATTGTATACAAACTATTTCAGTTATCCTTTTGTAGAATGGGGTCTCATTTAAGGAATTGCATAGGTTAGTGGGTGTGTGGAATTTCCTCAACTACAAGATATATGTTATAGCCTACCATCACTCACATGCCTATAAGGCTTCATCACCTAGTAGTCTTACCATCTTCAAAGAGTGGAGTTTCACCTCCTTCTATTTCTATTTCCCAATTTGGAGCCCCAATTTCTATTCCTCCATGAGGATATTGTTGATTGTAGTAAATATTAGGGTGTTAGTTAGCTCTAATTTTACCCACAATGGTGTGGTCACCTCTTTCTTAATTTTTTGTCCATTTTCTCAACCCTCATCTCCTCTTGGCTTAGCTAGGATGAAAAGGCCAGAAGTTGGACACCCCTTATGTGGGCATTTGGATCCCATGATGTTGAATCAATAAGTGCCATATTATGTGAATATAATTCGCATACTATGGTTTTATCCTCCATTCTATATTTTTTCAATATGGTGTATATAGTTGAAACCATCCTTATTTTTCTAAATAGGAAATGTAGACAAACGTTATTTTGCATTCACTTTCCTTGTGGCCAAAGTTTTTGTCTTTGAAATACCCAATTTAATTTAGCAGGGGTAAAGGAATTTCTACTCCTAGAGAATAGATTTCTAGACCTATAATTTTGATAGTATCTAGATATAAAATTTTCATCTTTTTCAACTTTGACCTTTCTACAATTGATGGATTTATGTGAAAAAATATGACATGAATATCATTATCCATAAAACAACTTTGGGCACTTGAAATTTGAGAATTGATGATCTTGAGCAGATTAATTATACCTTAGTTATATTATTAGTTGATTTACATATATGTGTGGGGAGGCATTTCAAAATTTAACAAGCTTACTTAATTGTTGAGTTCTTATATAACCTTGCTTCCATTATCTTCACTGGCCTTCCTTGCAATTCCTCCGGACAAATTTAAATACCTTTGAATCCCCTTGACCTAATAACGACATTTCCTTTAAAATATTTTCCTCTATCAAAGTATCACATACCTACCATGTTTTCTAGAGATTTTTGACTACTTAGAAGGTATTAGGTCCCTATAATACTAGTGTAACCCATATATTAATATTGTTTTACCCCATAGAATCCCACTATTGTTATTGTCGTGAACCTACATTATTATTGTTATGTAGGCCCTAATTATACTTTTACCCTTTTCACTCCTATGTATACCAAGTAGGCCATTTGATTTGAATGATCAAAGAATTGTTCATTTATGTGATGTAAAATGAGGTTGAAACTTTCTCACTAAAAGTGGCTTATTATATAGTCATTGATATATATTTTCTTATGTTTCTACATTATTTTTATCAACATACTTAACATTTGGTATCAGAGCTCTTGATCCTAGGGTTTTGCTAGCTCAAACGAGTCATTATGGAACTTTTGTTATAATTCTTTTTTCTATTAGCATTCATATTATGAATTTTTTACCACGTGGAAGAAAAATATTGATGATTATTTGGTTAAAAGTTCAAATGGATTCCAATCTTCCTACTATTAAAAATGTCTTGTAATAGCCCTAGTGAAAATTTCATGTAATAAAAGTTAATAAAGGAAAAATAAGACCACAGTTAAGGGACAATTATTCCAAGCTAAATGTTGGGCAAAGATATCCAAGTGGGAACCACTAGATCTATGTTTTGGGTAAGGAAAATTGGCAAAGGCTCAGGCAAAGGCATTAAAAGGAAAAAAGATAGGTTTTGCACAAATATTAATGAAACTAAAGTAACATAGGACAAAAGGAAGGTAATGGGTCATAGGTTGCATGTGATGAGGAAGTTGAAGGAAAATAATGTAAAATGAAGAAATTAGAGGCCTCATTCATAAAAAGAATTATGAGGACCGATGTTTAATATTTCGCTAACCTATTTCTAGTTCATGTTTGGAGCTCTCTCATTATTCTCTCTCTCACTTTTCATCACTTAGAGTTTTCTTGGAGTACTCTAGCTTTGGATCAAGGAAGGAAAGCAAGGATCAAGGAAAGGAAAGTAGGATCAAACAACTTCAGCGGGAATACATGAAGGTAACCTTTTGCATGTTTGATTTCCTAGCTAGTTTGGACATGTATAGATTCTCATGTTGGTGTATGGTTCTGTTGATGTCACTGTCATGGTTTTGATTGGTTATGACAGTTGCTTTGAACCTAGCGTTACCTTTTCTGGATGCCATGGATTTGGAATGTTTATCTCAGTTTTGAGCTTTGGTTTGGTGGATGGATTTCAGAATCCACGGTGGAGGTGGTATCAAGGTTCATTCCCAAAGGCCTAGGAATCCCTTGAATAGTTTTGAGAGGATACATGGTAAAGTGTGAGGGAGACGTATCGGTTTAGGGCCTAGTGATCCACAATTTCATTGTAGTAAATCTTGAGAGGCAATGAGGCAAAACAATCCTCAAGGATAGTAATGTATTTTAGATGATATTCTGAATTTGGTTTGGTTGTGATCAGAGCACCGTTTTGGTGTGATCACGGTTTAGTGAGGGGGAGGTGGTTTAACCTTTGGATTCCCTTGGTTATTATTGGATTGATTATTCTATCAGATCCCACATTCATGGATGTAATATGACACGAGTTTGACTGGTTGAAAGAGATATTTGGTTCAGCCATATCTATGGTCGTGTGGTACGTGGAAGTCAAGAACCTGGTCAGATTTGACTATGATTAATAAAATCTATTTTCTCTTACTTTTGTACTTATTCATATGTGGATTTAATGGTTGTCATATCTCTGATATTTATATGGTTTAATTTTGGTTCAAAGCATGGCTATATGATTGGTTCATGTCATGGTTATTTCATGTATTTACTTGTAATTGTTAAATGGATGTATGAAAGACCCAATTTATGATATAATAGTTAAATGGAAGAGGAGGTAATCCTTTTAGTTATGTTTGATATGTTCTTTGAATCATTTATACTCTACCTTGTATCCTAGACCTGTAGGTTGAATTGATTCCAAATGTTTGACATAATGTTAGTCCTGGTTTGGGATGCTCAAGACTAGTCCTGAGGTTGATTTCTGATTTATCAACATTGTTATAGTGTCTTTAATGGATTATGAAGGTTTTAGAAATTTCGGGGTAGAGGCAAGGATTCTAGGCTAGAAAAGTGTCTCAAACCTCGGGGTCGCTTTCATAGTTTTGTTGGGAAAATTTCACAGTCATCGGCATAGAGGCCTATGAGAGCGACTTTGAGTTGTTAGTGATTTTATTTCCTATAGGATGAGAGAGAATTTGGGTTAAGAGGCTTAAAAAATCATTGGAACCTAGGGACAGGATGTCTAAGTGGCTGGCATATCTCCTCGGGTATAATTGTTCATATGGATGGGTTTTTTTGATGTGATCCGTTGATTCCATTTCCTTAAGGTCACCAAGGAGATTGAATCCCTTATAGTGACCCCTCCCATCACATATTTTCCCGAATGATTGCCTACTTGGGTGGACCTGGGGGAGGGGGTCTGATATATTAGTATTAGAGCATGGTTTCACTCTCCTTGGATGAAGATGGTTGTTCATGCATGCATGTCAGTTGAATGTGTGTCTCTTACACTTGCATTCCATGTGCTTGTTGCACTGAATCATGTTGATGTGATTTTGTGGGATGCATCTTTGAAAGTTTATGACTAGTTTCATATGGTTATATGTTTCTTACATGTTGATTATATGTCGCTTAACAACATCCTTGTATGTCAGGTGCATTCTTGAATGTTTTGATTACATGTATCAGTCTTGTAGGTTGATTACAAGAATTGATCGCCTATGCTCAACTACATGTGTTCATATGTATGTGTAGTTGGTTAGGCATTTCTTATGCATGTTGACAGTAGCATGTGGCAATGTGTTCAATGGAGTAATGGTTGTTGCCATGCATGAGGTCACAACATGCATTTTTGATATGGCCTTGCATTGATGATTGGACCCTAGCTAGAATAGCATTTATGTGTTTCTACACTTATTTGATATATGTCTATATGCTATTATGATTATGTTATTCATGTATCATGTTAATTTGATGATATTGACAACAAGGTATCCTCCCCGAATTATGCTAAGGTATGTTGGTTTATTGCAATTTGGTTTAGTTGATATAATATGCCTTGTAAGAAAGAGATCAAATGGCTAGCAAGGTGGTCGACTACATAGAATCTCTATATGCATAAAATGGGTAGTGTGGTGTGGGAAATTCTTATGACCTAGCAGATGCATTGAGAATCCTGGAGGAAGAAATAATAAATTGTAAAGAAGCAATGACAAAATCATGAAGGCAGAAGAGAATAAAGCATAGGTGAATGCGATACTACTTCAGAGTTTGTTAGATTTGCATTGGCAGGGACCACTTCGGATTAGCCATGGACATGAGGAAAAAAGTAATGGGGCATATGGCAGTAGGTATCCTAGTAGACACATGTCGGATAGATCTGACACGATCAGAGATGGCAGGTTGTTGTATACTTCAGATAGGAGAGGTGATCGACACAGATACTATTCCATTTCTAGTTCTGATACACATCAAGATCGTATACCCAGATTCATTAATATCCTAAAATAATGCAATGAGGATCCCTCCTCATGCTCTGATAACCATATAGTGTTGAAAGCCTTCTGACCTCTTGTGTGTTGTTGGGAAATTTTGGTATTATCATCTCCCCCTTGGAGCTAGAGAGCTATAATCTTATGTCTCCATGTTTCTTCCTTTTCCTTTAATATCTTGATTTTCTCTACTTCTAGTTTGTGATATATAACTTTGATTCTAGGGAATCATACCCACCACTGTGAGGGTCTTCTAACCTAGCTAATTCAAATTCGATATTGTTGAGGGAATCCTCTTCCTTTTTCTTCTTTTCCTTTCCCCATTCTATCATCATCTAATTAAGGTAAATAAGGTTTCCATCCAGGTGCTCTGTCGATGACCTTATTTCAATCTCTAATCTATCCTGCCACACTTGTTTAACAATTCCTTGAAATTCCTCATCGCTTAACCATGTCGAATTAAATTTCAAAAGGTTCCCACAGTTTTGGAGAAATACCTTCTACTTATAAAAAATAGGTGAGCGATCTGATATTCCTCCTGAAAAACCTTGGGATTACCTAACCATTTCTATCTTATCCATCAGTGGTTCCTTAATTAGGAATCTATCTAGGTGCCTTGCTAACATAACATCCCCAAATATTTGATTTCTCCATGTAAGTTGAATAAGTGCTATTTCTATATCAATAAATTTGTTATTCTCAAGTAATTGTTCAAAAAAATTCTGTGAGTGAATCTACTTGTGCATGGCTTCCCAAGGAGTTTGCATGTCCCACAGAAAAATTTAAATCTTCCCCCAAAATTATATTGTTAGCCTACACAACTAATGACCCATAAGAGCTTCCGAGAATGACATACAATTGTAACATGGTACATATTTATTAAAAATCCTAATGTCAAAACCAAATTATTTAGAAAAAACATCTGCCATTAGTACTCCTTCACTCCCAAAAATATTTACTAACTTCATCAATAATTTCTTTTTCCTACAACAATTCCACGAGATCTACCTCTCATGTCTAAGGCATGGAAATTCCATCTCGATTTTATAGATTCTAATAGTGATGAAATCTGTTCACTATCCCAAAGCTTCTCTTATAGAAATATCACATCCGATTTCTCCAACTCTAATAAGCTCCCAAGGGCTATTTTTTGTCATGGCTAGCCAAGCTTATATAGATAAAAGATAACCACTTCATTAAGAAACCATTTCGAGGTTGCCTTTTTCTCTAAAAACCCCATCAAGTGATAATTTTCTTCCTTCTGCTACATTCATACTAGCCTTATGAATTGATTTCGATATATAGGACTACTCGCCTCTAGAGGTTTTGGAAATATTTGGTGGTGATGACATACATAAGCCTCGCCAAGCAACTATAAGTTGCTTGGACAAATATAAATAGAAAGTGGGGATAAGAAGAGAACTTAGTATTGTAAGAAGAGTTATTTACTTGAGTTAAGAATTTTCATGGTAAAGTGGGGATGAAAAATTATAATAAATTTATAATTTAGTTAACATTTATCACTCCTTCTTATTTGGATAATGTTAGATGTATAATGGGGTAAGTGTTTTTATGCTTCTCATGGATTAATGTGTATACAAGTAATTTAATTTATATGGTTGCACTGCTAAAAAAAAACTGGTAAAAGTTCTTATTATGGTGGGTGTAGTCTTGTTGAGTTGATTCTTGTTATATGGCACTGATGTGAAATACAACATAAACCCATGGGTAAAGACGATGTAAACAATGAAATTTTTAATAGACATCACTTTATGTATAAATACAAAATTGTTCTCAAAATGACAACGAATATACTCTATAGTCGAGATGCATAGCATGCAAATACATTTATATATGTCAAGTACATAATCTATGGTTCACTGAAAAGGAATAATATTTTAAATCATATATTTCTTTAGATAAATTATAGTTCTTTGAAAAATACGAGGATGCAAGTTTGGAGAATAGTTTCATCTAAGGAATACATTCTTTTAAACATGAATTTCCATTCTTCTGAGATGAACTTAGTTGTTAAATATTGTATAAAATCTCAAAAAAGATTAAGAAAATATATCTAAACCTACAAACGAAGAAGAAGAGAAAGGCCAAGCAAGAAGCAAAATACAATCAAAATTCTTTCTACACTTCAAACCATACAAACTAAAGTGTGCATGTTATTTTGGAAAGAAAATGCTATACTAAAAAATTTTAAACACACAAATCCAATAACCAAAATACTATAAATTATCTCACTCCCCATAACAAAAAGATGTAAACACACTAGTAATTCACTATAAAATGTATTTTCAAATATTTAAAACCTTTAGTATTAAAGTAGCTTTAAATACTTAAAATGTATTTAAATAATCAATATTAAAAAACTAACACATTTTTAATAGAAATTTACATAGTTGCATAATTATATAAATTAAATGAGTAGTAAATGTTAATAATTATCAATCCATAATAAACATCAAAACATTTACATCATTAATACATCTGAGGCCTTCTAAAATTTAAAATTTTTGAAATTAAATATCTTAATTATATGATTATAAGTTAAACATATATTCATTTTAGATAGCATGGAAGAAGATTTTTATGCATGAACATTTATATCCACTTTTTAATCTATTAAAAGGGTATATTACAATATCACATGCCTAAAAAACCATAACTCTTTCATATGAAACTTGCTCAAATGATATTTTGTTAATTAATCAATTTAAATAAAATGACAAAAAAAACATAACTACCTTCACATAAAACTCAGTCTTTGACTTGTGTATACTACTAATTTTCTTTTATCAAATACTTAGTGGTCCTACCATAAATATAATAATAATTAATAATCAGATTAAAATTTTGGAATCCCTATTCTACTTTAAAAGAAACATGTTTATCGATATAATTAAATTTAACTTCATCCAAATATAAATTACCATATAAAAAACTTACCATTTTCAAAATAAAAAACCCATGCCAAACTGAAAGATAAATCTATTACTATTGAAACCTGAATAAAGACATACTGTATATATTATTGAATATTGAAACCTAAATGAAAACATTATATATATA
>APFE030130913.1:0-16635 GCA_000404065.3 Pinus taeda
GACTGGAGAGAGCCTTCTCCTGCCCCGTAGGGCTAGCTACGAGGCTAAAAGGTTTGATGTTGCCTTGAGGTTTGCCTTTTTCAGCCTAAGGTGAAATTTCAAGCGTTAACAGGCACAAAATGTATCTATGCTTTGTTGACTTCTAAAATGGGTTCAACATAAGACCAGTTAATATTTTGATCTATAAAGGCTTCAAGACTTACAAATTTTAGAGGATAGTGACACTCGGATGGAGAGTGATGATACCTATAGCACTATTGGTGTTCAACAAAGTTATCATCTTCCTATCACTTTGTTTGGGCTTTACATGGATGATTTGAAACATCTTATTTTTAATGAAGTTGGATAAGGATATGGCTGTATACTTGCCATTGGAATCATAACCATATTGTTGTTTGTTGATATTAGCATGCTCATGGAACAATCTATTGCAACCTTGCAAGAACATTTTGATACTTTGAGTTCTTAATGTTGCACTCCTATTGTGCATGTGAACCTAGGCAAGACAAAGGAAATGGCCTTCAATACATTCAAGAGAAAATATTAAGCATGTAAACTCACATACAAATGAAACTGCGTTGAGGCAATACCCTCTTACAAATGCCTTAGTGTGGCCTTCACAACCCTACAATAAATTGTATCTTATGATAAAAGACAGAATTTGCAAAGATACACAACACTCAATTCCATTTAATGGCAATGTTTCAAGGATTTATTCTTATGGTCAATTTCATAGATTATGATTGCATTGGTGACTCTCATGATGAGAAGTTCACCACATTTATGCATTCAATCTTGTTTTAGGTATTATTACTCGGGCATGCAATAAAAAAATATACCGTATTTATTTCTTTAATTGAGGCAAAGCATAGGGAAGAGTTTGTGCAAGCCAAGAAGAAGTTTTCCTTCACTAGACCCTTTCTTAACAATAACCTTCAAACATTATTTGGTGCGGTAATCATAATTCCATTAAGCTTGCACATAATATATTTCAACAGTAGTACATTAAGCAAATAAAGATACGCGTACACTTCATTCAATAGGTTATTCATAATTAGGTTGTTGACTAGAAATTTTTCTTTACAAGAGATCGAGTTTCTAACATCTTCACAAAGACATTGATAGAATTGAACTTTCTTCGTATCTAATCTATGTTGGGTGTGAAATAAATTTTTATTAATGGTGGTTGTTAGGATATCAAACATTAGGAGGTTATTTAGGAACAACTTGGGCTAATCTACTATAGTAATGTTTCTTAGTTGATCAAATGGTTCACTTATTCTTAAGATTCATGATATTCGATCCATATTCGATCCATGTAATATCACTTTGTTGAATGATCATATCTATTTCAATAGAATGGAAGGTCAATTTCCACCATGATGAATTGTAGAGTACTGTATTAAATGTAACCTTTATTTCTTGAATAGTAATATAGATTTCCTATTACTTAATGTATGTTTCCCTCTTTAATGATTTTCCCATGTAAATATTGCTATCTCAATCTTCGATACATTAATTATTTATCATTATGGTTTTTTCTCATTCGTTTCCCACTTATGATTTCCAATATTATTGTTGTGTTTCTTTGCACATATGGATGTTATAGATGTTGCAAATGTGGATGTTGCTATGGATCCAAATGAATCAATGGAATTTTATTGTAGAAAACGTGGATAAATAATAGGACACCATGATATGACTCTAATTTGCACAAAACAAGATACAACACAAAAAAACGAATAATGAAAAAATATACTATTTTGGTAGAATTTTCTCCAACATATTGTAATGGCATGACCAATTTTTTTTAAGAGAAAATGTTTTCTTTTAACTTTTATTAACCATCAAAATTTATTTTATAAAAATATGGGCCACAAAAGAAGAATCTTTCTTGAGATAAACATTTTTTTTTCATATTTTGGGCTTTGGGTACAAAATTAGGTTTAGGTTTTTATAAGTGATCGAAGTATAAGTATTATGTAGATGACGTACAAAGATGAAATATGATTTTTTGTACGTAAAAATAGGGTTCCCAAGGATGATAAATTTAGTGAAAATAGAGTTTATGTAAGAAAAGTCTTCAAGTGAGTGATTATGATGGATTCTACATTATCCATCTTTGTGGGTTTCAACTTATTTTGAAATAGTTTTGGGGACTCAGCTTACTACCTTTCTAGATCTATTAAAATATGGCATTACTGTTTTGGTACAGGGTTTATACGAAGCCTTGATTCTATGGCATATTATACCTTAACCACATTGTTCTTTAATCAATGATTAAGTTTTGGGGCGAGAAGATGAGATTTTGTTAAATATATTGCATAATGGCATGCAAAATTATATGATTTTAATTAGTTTAGGTACTGCACGTTTGATGAACTAAGGTTGGTGATTTGTAGATCTTTAACTAGTAAACTATGTGTCATTTGCTAATAGATTGACTAGATAGTATCAACTATTGAAGGTACCATTTTTAGAACATTATAGATGGCTCAACTAGAATTCAATCAGAGCTTCAATCCATTAAGGATTTTAATTAGTTGTGACATGTCCTTTGGAGAAGACATAGATTTGATTAAGAACAATATCTATTTTTTTGAAAATTAAACTGGTAATTTGGTGTACTTTGGTTGGTTTATTAATTATAGATCCTTCTATTAACTAAGAAGTGATATTTATTAATCAACTTGCAATCTAACTTTTCCATAAATATACTTTTACGAGAACAAGGTTTCTATAAAATGATGTCGCCTCAACTCATCTATGGATATCAACTATAGATCTCCATAGGCCATTCATTTGTATCCTCCCCTCCTTTAGGGCCCATAGAGAAGGAGCTTGTGGACTACTCCAATGACTCTCTAGGTGAGCAACAAATATGGGAAGACCCAAAGGGATTCAAGAGCATCCTAGATCCATGTCCACTTGCTCCACATGCAATAGAACAAGATGAAATTAGAGACATTTATAAGATGTTGGCCTCAAATAATTAGCTTCCAAAAAGCACTCTAGGTTCAATGGCATTAACCACCTTGGATTATTCTAGATACCACTGTCCACATAGGGAAAACCCTTACATGATCATAGTGGGATCCCACTTTGATATGGACAATTGTGCTAAAAAATTAGCGAATAAAGGGAATTAATGATCCAGGTGGATGTTGGTGGCCACCCGCCTATCCCACTTAGAACCCCACAACTGTCTCTTTCAGTTTTTCAGATTCCTTAGTTGTAGCATAATTTACTATTTTTAGCAGTTTTTCGGGTTCTAAACTTCCAAAGCCGTTTTAAGGCCCTAAACGACTTTTTTTGGCAATGTACCACCGACGATTTTTTGATAAAATGTTATTTTCCATCGTATTCCTCAAAGAGATATTTCCAATGGGGTATCATGCACGTCAAACAGAGATAATATGACCAAGTCATGACCTCGGGAAGTTGGTTGCCCAACTAACCCCAATAGGGCCCATAAACTCTTGGTGTTACATCTCCTTGGGTTAGGGTTTTGGTTGTTTAAGGTTTGCTCTTATTGTTCAATAATAAAAATTCCCTTGAGCCTCATTATAACAAAGTTCAGAGGCATGTAGCCACCACATCTCTTCTTAGAAATAAGCTACCATTGCCGGAGCTAGTTTATTTCCATTTCTGTTTGTAAGCATGTTTTAGTATTTTACATTAATGAAATGAAATATTATTTTTGTTGCATCGATGTATTTATGGTTATATCTGTAATTTGTTGCGTTCATGTTTAAATCCAGATTAGTGATATCAAAGCGATCTGCTCTTTCTTTGTTTTTCTTTGCATGTACCCAACGAGGTCGAGATATAAGGAGTTAGGGCTTGAACTGGTCGAACCTTTGCAAGACCGGCCTCGCAAATCTCGACGGACTCCAATGGCGGATGAAAAGAAAGACGAGGAGGTAGGATATCCTATCAAAATCTTGCTTGAAGAAGCCCTCTAGCGACAAAGGAACGTGATGATGGACAACTTTGCCCAGATCCTTCAACGGCTACCTAGGGGCAACACATCTAATGGCTACTCTGGAAACACCACACCCTTTAAGGTACAGGTTAACTTTGAAATGCCCATATTCGAGGGTCAGATAGATGCAGATGTTGTAGATAAATGGTTAAATATGCTAGAAGGGTATTTTTCTATTCATGATTTTTCTAGTCAGGAAAAGATTACTTTCGCTCTTCTCAAAGTAGCCCCCCACATCAAGGATTGGTGGGAAACCTACTGTGAGTAGAAGAATGAAAGTATGAACCCACTGTTTTCAACCGCTCCCACTTGGAATTCATTCTGGGATGCCATCAAGGAGTAGTACTACCTTGTCAGAAGTTATGAGAATAAATACATAAAGTGCACCACACTGTGGCAGGGAAGGGACCAAGACGTGCCAAAGTTTACTAATATTTTTCATACCCTTCACACAAAGTTGGGTATCAGGGATTCTGAGCGGAATTTGGTACTCAAATACCATGGTTTCCTACATAGGTACATCCAGGACAAGATAGAGTTCATGGAAATCTCCTCGTTTGGCACTACATACCGACACATTGTCAAGATCGAGCAGAAGTTTAAACAGAAGAAGCGAGACTTTGGATCCGCGAATCTGAAGCAACGGAAAGGCTTCCCCAAACCGCAAAACCAAGGACAAAGTCAATACGGTGTGACCCAAGACAACCTGTCGAAGCTGCAAGAAAAGAACAACACCACAAAGTCAAAGAAGGACATAGGAAAGTGGTGTGAGTTCCATGAGAGCCCCACTCACAACACAAGTGAGTGTCAGACTAAGCAGTCATTGGTCATTGAGTTAAAGGCTTCAGAATCAGATGCATGTTCCGACCCTAAGTCAGAACCCGACAAGAGGAATGAAAAAAGGAAGAGGGTCATTGACGTGGAGCCTAGTGCCACTATTTCCATCACCAAGATCTAGAAAAATGAGCCCGAAGATCTAGAGGAGGGGGAGCGTATTTTCCACTCACAGATGTGGGTGAAGGGTCCGTCATTGCAATTCATTGTTGACAATGGGAGCCAAAAGAACCTCATTTCAGCAGAGGTCGTGAAGTGGCTGGGACTACCAACCATACCACACCCACAATTGTACAACATTAGGTGGCTTCACTAAGGATGAGATCTCCAAGTCCGCCAGCAGTGTCGCCTTCCCTACAACATCAAGCCCTTCAAAGATGAGGTATTGTGTGATGTTGCACCTCTTGATGTTTGTGATGTATTATTAGGTCAACCATACTTGTGGAAGCGACATGTTGTATATGATCCAAGGTCCCGCACTGTTATTATTTCTTTGTGTAATACATTATACAGGATATCGAAGGTAGCCCCATGTACCACCACTTCTTTGATCTCTGCTATGAAAGGCAGTAAGATCATCTCCTAGACTAGGAAATTTATTTTATTTCTGGTTTTCTATCAAAGTAAGGGGAAGATCGCAACCATCACCATGGCCCCCGGGAAGGGTTCCTCCACGCAGCAGAAGTAGGTGGATACGGTCATGAAAGAATACAGGAACATCTTCTCCTCACCCACAGGGGTACTGTTGCACTATCAGGTCAAGCATTCGTTTGATTTGACTCCTAGAGAACCTCTACCCAATGTGCCGATATATTGTCGCTCGATTTTGGAAAATGCCAAGTACAAGTAGTGACATGATCAACATCGGGTGCCACACAAGTTACGATTGGGCGACAAAGTCTCATTGCATCTGTAGAAAGAACGCCTTACAAGAGCCCACCTGAAGCTCAGACCACTCTGATATGTTCCTTACACCATTACCAAGGCTGTGGGGAACAATGCTTTGAAGCACAACATTCCCCCATTCCTTGGCTTGCATCTATTGTTCAATGTGGACCACCCTCGACCCTACTTCCCACCATTACTAGACACATCAAAGATTGTAGAACAACTCACCAGGGACCAAGTTCAACAGAAGTTTCCCCATCTCACTGAGGCACTCAACGCAATGGGGATCATTGCTTCCTAAGGGGGGAGGAATGATCCAGGTGGATGTTCGTGGCCACCAACCTATCCCACTTGGAGCCCCACCACTGTCTCTTTTAGTTTTTCAGTTTCCTTAATTGTAGCACAATTTACTATTTTTAGCAGTTTGTCGGGTCCTAAACTTCTAGAGTCGTGTTGAGGCCCTAAACGACATTTTTTTGGCAATCTACTGTGAGCGATATTTTCAAAAACTTGGCTTTTCCATTGTAGTCTTTAAAGAGATCTTTCCAACAGGGTATCATGCACATCAAACAAAGATAATATGACCAAGTCACGACCCCGAGAAGTTGGCTGCCCAACTAACCCCAACGAGGCCCATAAACTCTTGATGTTACATCTCCTAGAGTTATGTTTTTGGTTGTTTAGGGTTTGCTCTTATTGTTCAATAATAAAAAGCCCTTGAGCCTCATTGTAACACAGTTTAGAGGCATGTAGCCACCACATCTCTTCTCAGAGATAAGCTACCATCGCCCGAGCTAGTTTATTTCCATTTATGTTTGTAAGCATATTTCAGTATTTTACATTAATGAAATGAAGTATTATTTTTTCTGCATCTCTGTATTTATGATTATATTTGTAATTTCTTGTGTTCTTGTTTAGATCCAGATCAATTAATCCCACTAGCACTCCATATGAAGGTAAAATCCCCCTCAATATGCTAGTAGGATGTTTTGGCTCAACTTCTATTGAAAAAACTGTTAATATCATTAAGGATTTGGCTTCATTGGGAAAAACTAATAGGAAACCAAATGAGTGGTCTCCCCTCTTAAGATACTAGATTTGTATCTAGAAGCATAAGACAATGAGGAATGAGGAAGGAATGAAAAATTAGGAAATGCACCAAGAAAAAAGTGGAGTTTATCAACATGTTGCTAGGGGATTATGGATTGTTAAAAATGCTTGTTGGTTGGGAGGTTTCCCAGCCACAAAATGGGAGCAATCTACCTCAAAATAAACGAGGGAGAATTTCAACATCCTTCTAGGCTCTCATAGGAAGTAGAAGAATCCATTTCATCTAGACGTTGTTTTATATTATTCAACATACTTTTAGATGCTTAGAAGGTGGAGTTTTTCCAACTCGAGAATAAAAGCATAAAGTTTCTTATGGATAAAGAAAAGGAATATTGTCTAAAAATTTGGGAGATATGGCTAGAGTTCGAAGATGAAAATACAAAATTTTTCCACTACTACACAAGTTATCGGAAAAATACCACCTTGGTTAGGAAAATTGATAGAGGAGATAGGTCTTGGGCTGAAAATTTCAATGACATTGATTTTGAAGGGATATTTGATTTCCAAAATATTTTTAAATAGTAAAATAGAGCCATAATTTATTCCATCCTTAGAATGTCCAATTTCTTCCCTAGATTTGTTGACCCAAAAGATAACTAGTGTCTCATGCTAAAAGTAAGTAAAGAGGAATTATTGAGAGCACCAAAAATTCAGAGGAAAAGAGTTCAAGTAAAAATGGGCCACCTATGGAATTCTTTCTTAGTTTCTATGACTTTATTGAAGTATATCTTTGAAGGGTAGTGAAAGAAACTCATCTTTTTGGGAAATATCTAGCTCTCTTCAACACCACTTTCATTTTATTTAATCCAAAGGGGAACAACCACGCTAGTTTTGAGAATTTCCATGAAACCTCACTCTACAATAAGCATATATAAGACCATATAAAAAAAATCTCTCTCACGGGATTAAAGTAACCACCTCTTTAAGTGGGTCTCTCCATAGTAGTTTGGCTTCCTTGAAGGGTGCCAAATACATGAGGCAATTGGTGTTTCCCAATAAGGGTTACATTCAATGAAAGCAAAACCAATCTTAACTTCTTGGATACAGGGGATGTCCAATATTAAAATCAATGAATGAACTCTATGAACAATGGTATTCCTAATAAGTTCTATAAAACCACTCACATTCTAGGATGTAAATTTCATTTAAATCCATCGCTAAAGACATCCACCACCTCACCATCCATATCTCTTAACACATAACAATGATTTTTAAAGTTGTTGCTATTAATATTCAACATCAATAGACACTTTCTCATCCAAATTCAAAGGTCCAACATACCAAGCCCTACAACTAATCCACAACCCCCCCACCCTACAAGAGGGAGTAGCTTAATAAATGTCGGTGGCTTCCTTACCATGGCCATTCTGACTAGCTTGGGAGGTATCGATCCATTTTTAGTCATACCTATCAAAATCCTTAGGGGGAACACTACCCTTATTTCTTTTATAACAATTGAATTGAATTTCCACCTTCAACAAAGGTTGAATCCTTTTGAGTCTAAGTGGATGGATTAGTAACAAAGAGGGTATCCAAGGAATCTACTTTGGATAATGTTAGGGCAATCTCTAATCCGATGGTCTAGGATCTAGCAATGGAAGCAAGTATTAGAAGGTTGGTGTACCTAACAGACTATGGATGAAATTAGGGATGACCTTAGTGTAAACTTTCTCTTATAGATCTTATGATGGGTTAATTATAACGTAGACAAAATTTTGAGGGAGAAGATTTTAAAAAATTTATGGCTTGTGGTAAATTAACTTCCCAAGTGGAGAAGAAATGTGATCAAGAAAATTCCAATATTACATCAATATGCCTAAGAATTCAACCCAATCGAGACGCTTAAATTTAGAAAATTGTTTAATTGAAAAGTTTCATACCATTTTGATAATACCACCAGGATATTGCAACAAGTCTAGGAACTATGAATGATCACCTCTACGCCATGTTATTCCTCCTTTAAGGCAAGCTTGGAAAATCCTTTTATAAAATTTTGAGTGGTCATGTATATCTACTTGTATGGATCCCATGCTTCTTTAACCTAGGCCCTACTAATAAATTTAGGGGAAGTCTCACTATAAAGTAAATATAATGGGGTCCAACACCTTATATTGTCACAAAACAATATCATATTCATTAACAAGAATTTCAATTGTGCTTTTATTAGCAAGAATCTTGGTACCTCATGGAAGACCTTTGGGACAAAGTTAGATAGAACTATCATCAACACCAATACTATTATGGTATGTATTTGAATAGAAAACCCTTACATATTGATATTAGATGGTAGGGGAGCCATTTTCCCCCACTAACCTTATGACAGCTGATTTATGACCCACAAGCTATTTCATGAAAATAAAATTTGTTATATCTATCCTCATAGTTGGTATGACGACCAATAAATGTGATTAGGATACTTAGTCTCCTAAAAATCACATAAGAAAAACCTTTTTTTTTTCCATGGAAAATGGACGTAATTTTATTGATATGAAAAAATTACATGTTGTAGATGCTAAAAGCATATGCAGTTGGTTGTCCATGAAAGGGACAAATTACAATAAAAAGAAAATAAAAATTAGCAAGCCTATGCTTTTTTGCTCTTCTTCTTTTCCACCCTTCTCCAACCCTCCGAGTCGGGAGAGGGTATGATTATGGCCAGTTGGTTTTCTAGTGTGTTCAATGGAAGTTCCTTGTCCGATTCAAATCCTTCAGATCCATGAGTTCTTTTTATGCCACTTACTTCCAGCTGAGGTTCTTGATGTTGTTGTATATTGTTTGGTCCCATATGAGAATCTGCGGAAATTTCTTCCTGAGTATAATTTTGTCCCAAATATATATCAGTTTTTGTTTGGTTCTCTATGGGTTTTGTCTACATGTCCTCTTCTTCCATCAGGTCGGTCTGCTACCACCCTTTGGGCTTTTTTTGTTGTTTCTTTTTACCTTTGGGGTCCTTTTTGGTCAGTGGGCAGTTGTATTGGAGGTGTCCTGTTTGCATGCAACTGCGGCATCTAAATGCAGTGTTCTCGTAGTCGAGCGGTTGAGTCCTCAGTGTATTGTTGTAGTTTAATGTGATGTGTTCAGGTAGTCCTTGGCTTAGGTCCACTTCTACACAAATCCTGGCAAATGTGAAGTTTCCCCTACTCACTTTGTCTTCATCAATTTTTAGGAATTTCCCCAAGGAATTCCCAATGGCTGATAAAACACTGAGATGCCAAAAGTGTAGAGGGAGGTTATGGAGCCTCACCCAAACAAGAATTGTTGAATTTTTCATTGTATTTGCATCAAAATCAGCAAACCAGGGAGTGATGAAGAGGCCAACATTGCCCCAAAACCATGGCCCCTGATTGATGATACTGTCGCGATCTTATTTAGTGCTGAAGCTGACTATGAAAAATCCCTTTGAGCATAGGTGTATATCATAGTTTGGTGACCATGTGGAGTAAATCCATTGAGGCAAAGCATCGGATTTTGGCCAGAGGCCATTAAATCTACAAATGACAGCATTTGTGGATAGTTCAGTGTGTAGATCAATTACCTCTGGTAGAGTTACTTGGAGCGTTGGGGATTCCAGTTTTTGTTCCACTATATAGGGACCTGGTAGCTCTGGTGCTGGTACTGATTTATGGTGCATTTTTTCTTTTCCCTTGGCTGCATATCGAAAGGAGCCTGTATTTTTTGAGCTATCTCCATTTCATCCTCCACGCAGTCTCAGATTAAGAAAAATGGTTGAACCATTACTAATACCATATTCTTGAAGAGAAAGGAGGTCCTATAGACTTTGTCCAAAGAATATCAGGTTTTGGTATATGGTGGGTGTCCCAAACTGGTTCTGGATTTCCTTCTTTAACTCTTGAATATTCAGCCCCTTTTTGAGCCTCATGCAATGATGGTTGCCCCCTGTCTTTTTGATGAATATTTGTATCCATTCTTCACCCATGCAGTAAGTATCAGCCATTTTGGGTCCACTATCCGATGATTTGGGTGATTTCTCTGTAAACCCCAATGCACCCCAGATTTTTATATTTTGTTCGCTTCCTGATGCCTCTAGATTTGGTTTACGAGGGTCATTTTTTAAGTATTTTATCTCTGCGCCAAGATTTATTAGGTCCATTGTAGTCGGCCCCCTTTCATTTGCACTGGTTTTCTCCAGTTTAGATGTGAACCAGTACGCTGTAAGCCCCTCTTCTCTAATCCACGCTTGAGGTGGCATGTTGGTGGTGGGGCTGTTGCCAAGGGGGTTCGCTGGTCGGACAGGATGACATATGACGGTATCATCGCTCGGCGAGCCAGGAGCCCAAGCCACCGAATCACCATCTCGTGGCAAGAAAGGTCGTGGTTCACGCCCAGGTAAAGCATTCTGGTGGATGTTGCCCCCGCCGAGGAGACCGAGAACTTGCAGGTGTGATTGTAACAAAAGAAACCCATTTTGTGAATGAATAAACTGTATTGTTACCTCTTCCAGATGTGGTTCTTTCCCCATACGGGAGGGGGTGCCTACCAGCTTGCGAAAACCCTCAACCGATTTGTTGTGAGCTTGGGGGGAGGTCCCTGCAAGTTGAAAAAGAGAGTTTTCCTTTATAAGTTGCAGAGCTCCATTCCCGCCTTTTCAGTTCTCAAAAGAGATATATGATAAGCTCATCAAACCTTCTCACATAAGGAAACCCTTGTGAAGTGAGACATATCATTTTTCACTCATATATTATTTTCGTCACTTTCAAAGGATCACTACCATGAATACTATGTTAAGAAACATGGACATACTTGGGGGATTCTATAATTGGTGTTCTCTCCAATATTTTTCTAGATCTATTTGCTCATTTCTAAAATAAAAAAATTAATTATATCAAAGTGTTACTATATAAAATGAAATATGAGGAAAATAAATAAATCATAAAATTCACATTATTTTAATGATTCAACATACCACAAAGTATATATTGGATTATTCAATTGAACTCAATAGCCATATTTATACATCGAATACATTGTCCAAAAATAGAAACAAATCAATACCTTATTAACCCCATTGATTAATAAAATATCCTAATCACACATTGAAGATATGATCACTACAATGTAAAAAACACTTAGAAAGAATATCTTAGTAACATATCCAAAATAATTAAAATATTATTTTAATTCAATAATGTCCACTCAAAATAGAATAAATATATTTATATAAATAATCAATAACTGAGTCGCTACTCTACTTAAGATCAGGTCTAGAGGAGGAAATGGAGCTTGCTTAGTGCATTACGGTTACAGCCACCGGAAAAGCCTGTGGGGTTTCATCATGCATGGCTCATAGTTATGGTTTTGAGCTACATAGCAAGTGTTTGTTACATAAAATCACCTTTTTGGAGCTCATACCTCCTAACGAATCAGATCAGGCAAGTATAGCCCCATTCCTTCGATCTTTTTGGGCCACAATCTTAGATCCATGTACTCATAGCACAACTAGCACAAAAAATCCCTTGTCCTAACCAATCTAGGTTGGGTGGAGGAATGGAAAATTTGGAATAGGGGGTTCTTTCATATTTTTATTAAGTTTCTAAAAGAGAAGTCGTTCCTTTTTTGGATTACAGGTTTGGACTAAATGAAAAATATTAAACATAGTATTGAGATCTAGTTAGGTTTTTCTACACTACACAATGTCTCCTTTAAGAAATAAAGTAGCTCCAGGATGTATCTCAACGAAAAGATTACCACATTTGAAGAAATTCCAACATTATCTAGAACTTGAGGTTGCGAGGGGTGCTTCAGGGTCTAGGAACCTTGGAGGTTTTGTCTCCTATAAGGATGCAACACAAGTTAAGGGCTCAAATTTATCGGATCTTCCAAAGTACAACCTTGGACCTAACATTGTTGAACAACTACAATAAACACCCACCATGGAGGTAAACCTAACAAAGATAAATCAACCCTTTTTTGTTCTCTAGTCTAGGGTAATGATTTGTAGATTTAATGGTTTTTGACCCAGGTTCGATGTTTTTCATCAATGGGTTTACACAACCTGGACCAACAAATGTGATATCTACTTATGCTCAAAAGGTTTCTTCATTGGCTATTTTGATACTCAAGAAGATTTGGAGATAATATTGAAAGATGGACCATGGTTTTGGGGTAGAGAAGAGCTCTTCATCACCCCTTGGTTCCCATATTTTGATCCCACAACAATGGTGATATCAACAATGCAAGTGTGGGTGAGGCTTCCAAATATCCCCATTCCTCTCTGGCACCACAAGGTTCTTGAAGATATTGGAAATAATTTTGGGTCATTTAAAAGGTTGGACTTGGACAAAATGGAGAAAGGGTTATTTGCCTTCGCCGGGATTTTGTTGGAATTATGATGTATGTATTGTACTTGATGGAAACCCACTTGTAGCAGAACAACTCTCTTGTATATGGTAACTAGATGAATCTATAGAAGAGATATCAAATGTGACAGAATGCATGATAGGAGTGTTTACAAATGTGATGAACTGCAGGGCAGCTTCAAGGAATCAGTTCAAAAAGCAACTCACTCAAATGACAGATCACAATACTATGCGTTAACAACATAGAGTTACAGATCAGACTACACAAAATGAAGAAAGAGAGGTATACGCAGGTTCACCATTGACCAAGCTGCATATACACGTGGGTTCACTATATACAAGTTGCGTATACGTACACACACACTTTCACAAAAGGAAAAGCGTGTATACCTTGGAAAACTAAATGTTTGATCCGAAGAATTTGGTCCATGGTATTTTGATCCATGGTATTGGTCCAAGGTATCGGGTCTGAGGTATTGACACCGGGTATTTGGTCCAAGGTATTGGTCCTAAGTGGTTTTGGTCCATGGTATTGAGAAAAGCCTAAAACTATAAAAGGAGGAGGAACCGAGGAGAACCTTAGCGCTTGATGAAGGATAAGATCTAATGATATTTCAAGATCTTAAGGCTTGAAGTGAATTATCTTTATGTGGTTTGATCAAGTATATGAATAACTGGAGCATGTTGTAGTCTGTAAATATGACGATCTAGGTATTATTGAAGTCTGGAATAGTTGTTATGTTTAAATCATCTTTTACATATTTGTACGCAAGTTCACTTTAGAGAAGAAGCGTATACATGCTGGTTCTACATATCAAAAAAGTGTATACATCATAAATTTGATTTGTAGACATGTACGTTGGTTCACTTTTAGGAAAGCGTGTATGCATGTAGGTTCGACACATGGAAGTAGCATATACCTTATAAAATATGTTTTAGTTGCTTATGTTTGCTGTTGCAATGTTCTGGGTTATTGCTTGGGTTCTGGTTACTGTATTCTGTTGACAACATTCTGAATTATTAGATTGATGGAGTGATTGATTGATACGGTTGTGGTTGCTTCAAAAGGAGATTGGTTGATGCAGATATATTTGATGATTGAATGATGTTGTTGATGGATCCAATCTGAAAATTGTTGGTTTGTGTTATATTCTTTCCACAACTAGCCCACGTAGTTAACTGGGGGTTAGATGGGGGGTCACATGGGGTTTTAGGCATACCTGTAACACCACTTTATGGGGTCCGGGGCAGCGCCCCGAAAAATTTTGGTTTTGGAACCTACGTTAGGTTGGGCAAACTCACATATGGTTTTGTGCATGATTTTCGCACATGTTTTTTGGATGCGATGGTTTTCAGTCCATGGTATTGGACACAATGGTTTTCGGTCCATGGTATTGGATGCTTCAGCATGTATTAATACGTATTGTAACATTGAAAGTAACATAATGAAAAATCAAGCTGGTACTCCCGGTTTTGGGATCCAAGGGAAAATCTATGTGTATGTGTTTTATGTGTTATGCTCTCGCATTGTTTATTTTATGTGTTTTAGAATTCGTATGCAGTTACTTTTTGTACGGGGTTAAAACCTACATTTGGTATCAGAGTTGTTTTGGCTTCAAGGGGATGCCTTTGTTGCTGAGGGGTTTCGCTCGGGCCTGTGGTAGACCCTATTCAGTGGGAGATTTGCGAGATCAATTATGGTGGTGAAAGAAGATGGCAAGCAGTAAAAAGATAGAGATCGAGAAATTTAATGGTCAGAGTTTTGAGTTATAGAAACTCAAGCTGGAGAATCTGTTGGTGGATAAAGATTAGTGGATCATGATACATCCAGGTACTAAACCAATGGGAGTGTCCGATGAAGAATGGAAGAAGTTGGATCGGAAGGCAAAGAGCACAATACAATTGTGTGTCTCAGATTCAATATTTTTGAATGTATCAACGGAAGCTATGGCGAAGGCTTTGTAGGACAAGTTAGGGACTTTGTAACAATCTAAGTCTCTGGTGAATAAATTGTTCCTGTGGAAAAAGTTGTATAACTTGAGGATGAGAGATGGAGACTCAGTGGCAGAGCATCTGAATGCATTTAACACTGTGGTAATTCAGTTAGCATCTGTTGATATTATAATTTTAGATGAAGATAAGTGCATCATTTGTTGTGTTCTCTACCAGATTCATGGGATAGTCTGGTTATTGCAATAGGTAGCAATGCAACTACCTTGCGGTTTGATGAAATAGTCTTAGCCTTGCTGATGGAGGAGATGAGATGAAAAAATATGGAGAGCCAGAATGGTGATGCCTTGTCTGTACGAGGACGGTCCCAAAACAGAAACAAAAATAAGTCATCAAGTGGGAGATCTAAATCTCCAGGAAAACCTGTAAAGGTAGTGTGCTGGAAATGCGAAAAGGAAGGCCACTTCAAAAGGCACTGTAAATCTAAAGCTCCTGAAAAAGGAAAGGGATCTGATGAGGCTCCTTCTTTAGAGGTGAAAATCACCTCAAATGAAGGTGGGGATGTATACTTGGCTTCTTCAAGTACACATGTAGATCATGAAGCATGGTTGATTGACTCAGGTGCATCCTTTCACTTCACTTCCCATAGAGAGTGGTTTTGTGAGTATGAGAAATATGATGGTGGTGATGTCTTCTTGGGGGATGACAGGAAGGATAGAATCATTGGTCACAGAAAAGTAAAGTTGAAGTTGCAAGGTGGAAGGGTTATAACACTTCTGGGTGTTCTTCATATTCCTACGTTAGCCAAAAATCTGATTTCTGTAAGCAAGCTAGATGACACAGGTGTAAAAATAGTGTTCGAGAAGGATACCTGCAAGATGGTTTGGGGAGCACTAGAATTGATGCGGGGAGTTGGATTGGAACTCTGTACAAGCTGCAAGGTAGCACTGTTGTTGATGGGTGCAACAGTTCTATGGTCAATGAAAGTGGAGTAGAAAATCTAGTGGTCTATGGAGAGAAGACCATGTCGTGGCATCAAAGGCTTGGACACATTGGAGAGGAGGGCCTTCAAATACTTCATGGTAAAGGTATGGTAGAAGGTATGAGTAATAGCTCTCTGGATTTTTTATTTCTATGAAAATATTGTATATGGGAAGCAGAACCGGGTGAGTTTCCCCTCTGGTGGTAAGAGGGTGAAACATATATTACAGCTTGTGCACAGTGATGTGTTTGGACTTGTGAAGGTTCCATCACTGGGTAAGTCTATGTACTATGTATCATTTATAGATGACTTCTCAAGGAATACATGGATATATTTCCTTGAGAAGAAATATAAAGTCTTTGATAGGTTTAAAGAATTTAAGGCTCCGGTGGAAAGCCAGACAGAGAAGAAAATAAAGGTGTTGAGGACAGATAACGGTGGAGAGTTTTTGCAATAAGGAATTTGAATAATTCTATAAGAAGTGTGGTATAGCATGACAAAAGACTACTCCATATACACCTCAGCAAAATGGAGATGCAGAAAGAATGAACAAGACATTGATGGAAAGG
>APFE030130913.1:23354-38552 GCA_000404065.3 Pinus taeda
CAAAATGAAGTGAAGGTAGGAGAGACACTTTGCGATTTTGAAATGAAAATTTCTTTTCGACACTTTAAAAACTACTAATTCAAATCATATGCAGTAGTAACTGTATAATCGACTATCAAGAACAATGGGATTGTTTTCTAAAATTGAAAATGACAGCTACGACACTTTCAGATCCAGAAACAACAGTTCGACTATGCTACTTTTTGCAAAAGAGAACTGAAAATGGCGCACGCTACATAAAAAACACTTACAGTTCTTTGCACTAAGGAGGTGGAATAATGTAAGAGAAGGGGGGTTTCACAGAAATACACTGAGTAAAGACAACAAAACTCCTGAATAGGACTGAAAACAGTGAGAAAAAACCACAGTCTGAGGGTAAAGTTAACCCTCCCTAACCATCGCACTTGTTACACAATGAAACCAGTATGCAACGCACCTACTGCACTCGGGAAGTGCGATGCATACAGTTTGCCTTGAAGGCAGGGTACGATGGTACCCATGTGAGACTTTAAACAGGTTTTCACTCACAGTTTGCAATTTAGTTCATGGATTTAGGCCGAGTAAGTAATGTTCAGTGTATGTAAAACATAGGGGTGATCTAAAGAGGTTACTAGAGCCACCACTTAGGGCAATTAGATTGCTTGCAGATCTATTGTTTAATTCATAAACAAATCCCGGAGATAGACTGAAGCAGCATTGATCTACTTTGCATTTGTATAACAAATGCAGTTCAAAGGCTAGCTGGCTTGACTTCAGGCTCCGTCTGTAAGTTTATAAAAGAAGCAAGTATAGATAGGCTAACAAACAATCTAGTCGCTCCCCAGTGGAGTCGCTATTTTGTTACCAGGAATAGTGTCCACTTGGATGCTGCAATTCCCACTAAGATGGGTGGCTATCTTAGAAACAAACAAGTAAAGTCTACTTTCATTTTCTTTTATGAAAATAGACAAGAGGAGAACCAAGAAGACCGACCTTAGTCTTGCGCTTGCTTCGCTGCTTCTTCTTCGTCTGCCCAGCTTCAAAATAACCTGTTGAATCACAGCAACGCACAACTATCAAAGAAACAAAGATCTATATTCATAAATAAACAGGACCAGATGTGTGTTAACCATATAAATGCATATATAAACAAGTATACAAGAATATGGAAGAAAACAAGAATAGCTTTATTAAGATGAAAAGTAGCAAGAGGATTACAACCATGTGTTTTTACCCAGCATCATCCTCCAGCTAGGAAGCCTTCTTCACCTCAGAAAGCTTAGATTCACCCAAACTATGATGTTACACTAGAAACCACAACACTTCTCTATAAGATACAAAATTCCGCCTCTAATTCTCTGTGATCGAGATCCATAATAGATGATTACAGAGAGGTGAAGTCATTTCTGGGATCTTGATTAGTGTCTCTCTCTGTTTTTGAATCGTTCTGCTTCCACTCGAGAATGATGATTCTACTCATCCCTGGTCGAAAACGAGAGGCAAGTGTGAAGGCAGCTTTGGAGATTCCATGATCTTCCACTCGCATTTTTGTCCCCTGGCATTTGTCTATTCCCGACCATTTTCACCCTCAGAGGAGCAATTCAGTTGATTGCACCTTGTACAACTGGAGGTGATAGCATCGAACCTCTGCACTGAGCTTTCAGTATGGTCCAGTTTTGACCATTTATGAGCAGTTTTCAGTGGAGAACTTCTAGGAGATGATGTAATCATCTGACCTTGTTCCTTTAGGCAGTGAAGCAACACTTTTAGGGACTTAGGAGCCCTCAGTATATGGACATTTATGATTGGGGTTGAAGTGCCCAAAAATGTCTATAACAGGTACTCTGCAACAATATTGGTATTTCCCTTCTTATACTTGATATTCAAATGGAACTGTTGTAGGTATGTCGACCACTTTCGATGGAGATCATTTTGCAACTCCCCTTGCATCTGTATGAACTATAGGGGTCGGTGGACTTAGTGGATAATTGTTTCCTTTCCCAAAATGTAATTCTTGCATTTTCGTTAGGCCTGCACAATGGAATACATCTCTTTGTCATAAGTGGGATATTTCTGGACTGTGTCTAAAAGTGTCTCACTATGATATGCCACTAGATGCCCCTATTGAGTAAGGACTGCCCCAATATCATAGTAAGAGGCATATGTCTCAATCTCCAATGGCTCTTGAAAGTCTGGTAATGTGAGCATTGGTGTAGAGTAGAGGCAATGTTTCAACTCTGTGAATGCCTTTTGGTTGATATTCAAACCAAAAGAATTTTTCTTTCGCTCCTCCCTTGGTGAATTGATTCAAGGGCCAAGTGATGTGAGAGAATCCCAACATGAACCTACGGTAGAAATTGGTAAGACCTAGAAAGTTGCGGAGCTCTGTTAGAGTGGTTAGGGATGACCAATCTAGAATGACTTGGATCTTCGTTAGATCCACATGCACCCTCTGTTCATCAATAATGTATCACAAATATTGAACCTGGGTCATGCCAAAAGTGAATTTCTCCAAATTGGCACACAACTTGCATTACCGTAGTGATTGGAGAACCTATCGGATGTGGTGGAGGTGTTATTCCCATCTCTGGCTGAAGATCAGGATGTCATCCAAGTATACCACTACAAATGCGTTGGTGAATGGCTGCAAGATATCATCAATCAGCCTCATGAAGGTTGTAGGAGCATTCGTCAACCTAAAAAGCATAACCAACCACTCGAAAAGGCCCTCCTTTGATTTGAAGGCAGTCTTCCACACATCAGAGGGTTTGATTGGCACCTGGTGATATCCGGACTTCAAGTCAATCTTGCTGAAATATTTTTCCCCCTTGAGTTGGTCCAAAAGTTCATCAATCCATGGGATCAGGTACCTATTCCAGATAGTGATCTTGTTCAGCGCCCGATAGTCGATACAGAGTCTCCAAGTCCCATCCTTCTTTTGTACCAACATGATCGGGCTCCCACAGGGTTATGAACTTGGTCGGATGTGACCTTTCTACAAAATCTCCTTAATCTGCCTATTGATTTCGTTGTTCTCTAGAATGGAGTGCCGATAGATTGGTCCATTGGGCGACGATGCACCTGGGGTCAGATCGATGGAGTGCTTGACCTGATAGTGTAGAGGCACCCCTGCAGGCGAGGTGAATATGTCCTCGTACTCCTCCACAAACTTGTCCATCTGTTGTTGTCATGTGGAGGGGCCCTGTCTCAAGGTCCTGGCCACCATATTCTTCTTTCCCTAAGGGCGTATCACCAGGGAAACAACTTTATCAGTTTTGGAAATAAGCTTACTACATTGTTTTATAGTAACTAAAGAGATGGCGGTAGGCAGTGCTACCTCTGGTATCCTATACGACTTATTTCCCAAAGTAACAATAACATCACGAGGCTTTAACTGATACACGACATGTCTCTTCCACAAGTATGGTTGGCCTAATAATACATCATAAACATCAAGGGGAGCAACGTCACATAATAACTTATCTGTGAAGGGCTTTATGCTGTATGGAAGGAGACATTGCTGGCTCACGCAAAGATCTTGTCCTTAGTGAAGCCACCCGACGGTGTACGATTGTGGGTGTGATGTGGCTGGTAAGCCCAACTGCTTCACAACCTCTGCCGAAGTGAGGTTCTTTGGGCTCCCACTATCGAAAATGAACTGTAGTGGGGAACCCTTTACCCACATCTGGGAGTGGAAGAGGCGCTCCTCCTCCTATAGATCTTTGGGTTCCTCCTTCTGGATCTTCGTGGTGACAATGGTGGTGTTGGGCTTTGAACTGATAATATGCTTCCCTTTATCATTCCCCTTGTCAAGTTCTGAATCGGAGTCAGAAGATGCATCTGATTCTGAAGCCTTCAGCTTGGCCACCAATAACTGCTTGGCCCGACACTCACTTGTGTTGTGGTTGGAGCTCTTATGGAACTCACACCACTTTCCCATGTCCTTCTTTGTCTTCACAGTGTTGTTCTTTGCTTGCAGCTTTGGCGGGATGTCCTGGGTCACCCTGCCTTGGCTTTTTCCTTTGTTCTGCAATTTGGGGGCACCTTTCCCTTGCTTCAAATTTGCAAATCGAAAGTCTCGCTTCTTTTGTTTAAAATTATGCTTGATCTTGATGGCGTATTGATATGCTATGCCGAGTGAGGATATGTCTAGGAACTCCATCTTGTCCTAGATGTACCTGTGTAGGCAACCACAGTACTTGAGTACCAAATGTTTCTTAGAATCCTTGATACCCAACTTTGTGTGAAGGGTATGAAAAACATTGGTAAATTATGGCACATCTTGGTCCCTTCCTTGCTGTAGCATTGTCCACTTTATGTATTTATCCTCATAGCTCATGACAGGGTAGTACTGCTCCTTGATGGCATCCTAGAATGAGTTCCAAGTGGGTGAAACTAAAAACAGTGAGGTCATACTTTCATCCTTCTGCTCACAGTAGGTTTCCCACCAGTCCTTGACATGGGGCATAACTTTGAGAAGAGAAAAAGTAATATTTTCTCGGCTGGAAAAATCATGAACAAAAAAATATCCTTCTAGCAGATTTAACCATTTATCTATGACACCTACATCTATTTGGCCCTCAAATATGGGAATGTCAAAGTTTACTTGTACCTTAAAAGGATTGGAGCCTCCAGAGTTGTTGCTGGATGTGAATGCACCGCCAGTGGGAAACCGTTGAAGGATCTGGGCAAAGTTATCCATCTTCACATTCCTTAGTTTCTCAAGGACCTCCTTTAACAATATTTTGATAGGATCTCCTACCCCCTCATCGCCCATGGGGGTTTTTGAGGCTGATATTGCAAAGGTTCAACCAGATCGAGCCCTAACTCCTTATATCCCAACCTCGTTGGGGACATGCAAAGGAAAACAGAGAAAGAGCAAACTGATCTCATACCACTGATCCAAATTTAAACAAGAACGCAACAAACTATAGAGATAACCATAAATACAAAGATGTAGTAGAAATAACACTTCATTTCATTAATATCAAATACTAAAATATGCTTACAAACAAAATGGAAATAATACTAGCTCAAGTGATGGTAGCTTCTCTCTGAGAAGAGATGTGGCATCTACATGCCTCTAAAATGTGTTTCAATGAGGTTCAAAGGCCTATTTACTATTGAGAAACAATGGAAAACCCTAAACATCCAAAAACCTAACCCTAGGAGATGAAGCGCCAAACTATAGGCCACGTTTGGATAAATTGGTACATCAACTTCCCAGGGTTGTAACTTTGGCATACGATCATCGTTTGATGTGCACAATACCTTGTTAGAATGATATATCCAAGGACTACAACTTTTGAATGACCAACATCGGTCAACGACCCATGTTGGTCCCAAGTTTCCAAAAAAACGTCGTTTATGGCCTCAAAACGGCTTTGGAAGTTCAGGACCTGAAAAACTGCCAAATATATTAAATTGTGCTACAAATAAGGAAACTAAAAAACCAAAAGAAACAATGGTGGGGGTCCAAGTCGAATAGGCGGGTGGCCACCAATATCCACCTAGATCAACAATTTTATCTCTTAAATAATTTCATGCAATCTTTCGTGACTATCATAGGTGTTAGTAACCTACAGGGTTACTTGAATTTCACTATTGTGAACATTATAATGATAATAACCTTGAAAAAAAATATGATAACAACAATGAAGAACCCAAAATGGATAATAACTTTGAAATAGAAAGAAACAATAATGAATCTAACTTTGAAAGCCTCCAAAAATCATATTCTATCACATTTACTAATGAACAAAGTATGTTGTTGACAAATTTTGGAAGGCATGAACAATACACTTCTCTTTCTTTAACAAAATACCATACAACACATTTATGTATAAATAAATATTTATATTCTATAACTCCTTATAGTTTTGATTTATCTCTGGTTTCATGTCTAGAAGAGGATAACAATGATTATAATAATGGAGAGGTTACATATGAAATATTTGATTCTACACCTAACCAGTGTGACATGACGTTACGTATGTTTGAAGTTCCTCAACAACAATTAAACAAAAAATATATTCTTCAACCAATTGATCATGTTATTCAACCTGTTTGTGATGCAACAAGGAAACTATTACGTGAACTCAATTTTGAATATTCTAACACTACTTTACCTAGTTTTCATGATGACTTTTCCCAACCAACTATTTATTATTAATACGAAGACAAATTGAATCATGAGTCAACCTTACAACCTAATCACAAATTCATTTCTTGTTTTGAAAATACTTTAGATATTTTTAATACTTTTCTAAATGAGGATTATGATAACTTAATTCGAATAACACCTTTATCATATATTTTAGAACAACCTGTTTATGATAGCTATGAAGAAAGTGAATTTGATAATGATAACAAAATTAACAGTACAAATTCTAACCCTTCACTTCTTTCTAGCTATGATAACCGTAATCAATTTAATAATGGGAAAAGTGATCATGATTCAAATTCACAATTTTCAGAACACAAGTCTTATAATGAGGAAAATCGAGACTCCCCTATTTCTAATGGTGACACTTTTACTCAAAATTTTGAGGTTGTTGCATCTCCTAATGACAATAATTTTTTTCATTTACAATCTATTTTGCAACATGTTTAGGATTTGGATCATAATATTATAGGCATTAACTTAGAAAATGTTCACTATTTTGAAGAATATTATTTAACAGTTTTCAATCATGATTTATATGAAGGATGTTGTGGGACTAACCATATCATCATTTTAGAAAGAGGAAAAATACCATCCTATGAAATGATGATTGAAATTTATATATAGGAAAAATTCGATCATTTAAATTTTCAAATGGGATATTATGACTTTGTGGAGGAATGGATGAATCATGTTTTTTCAAGAACATCAATATCATGCCACTCATACATCTACCTTCTTCTAGGATGTAGGTTAGTTTGTGAAACTTAATATTTGTTAAATTTACTTCCTATACTATTGCTTTGGTTAAGTTTGAAGCCTAAAGTTAACAATTTTTCTATTAACGAGATTTCCATTTGGTTACATTAGATTTGCGATTTCTTTGATAAATATTATTATTGAGGCACATTGTATATAAAATGTGTATATAAATTATCTTTTGTCAACTTACGCTTCTTAGATTTAGAATAAATAAAGATGAAATTATTTACATCTTATAGGATACTTAGATGATCATAGCTAGAACAAAATAGAGATCTATGAGTCCTTAGTATGCACCATATTAACTAGTTTTTTAATACATAGTTAAAAAAATTGTTTGTTAATCATGGTCGATGGGTAACTATCTTTCGAAGGACTCAAATCTAAATACTTCTATCAATGTCAACTTTATATCAAGTGTCTTTTTACCATTTCTTTCTTCTATACTACTTACACATAAATACCAAGGTGATTACATTAAGTCATAAGTGATACATATATAACCATACGATTTGGCTTCCATAAAATTCAATTGAAACTTTGGTAGGACTAGATACATTACAATCTTGCATGAGACCTTCCCTTATCATCATACTACCCTAGAGATAGGAACCTATGTTTTCTTAAGTGGGGCATGCTAGTATCTTCGATGGGGTACTGAACAGGGTTGTTGGGAGTGGAGGAAGGCCAGTGGCGCTAGATTAAAAAACTAACATGTAATCCTCCCACTCCTTCTATTGAGGCAACTTATGATGGGGTGTGATGATATCTCTGTCGAGGCTGTGAACACTCACTAGAAGCAGAGCAATATTAGTAGTATTGGACTAAGTCCAATATGTAATCCTCCCATCTTGTAAAAAACAATTTTTTCTTAAAATAAAAGAAAAATGGTGGCTCTAACATGAAGAGCAAACAAGAATTCAAAAATAACCTCATCTCAAGATAGTGGATGACTCCATCAGGGCTATGGATGTTTGCTGGCAGTGGAGTGACATCCGATTCTGGAAACTCCTTTTATGCACCAATAGGAAACAAATCCTTGATAACTAGCCTCCATAATTTCAATAAAACCCAATTTTGAAAGTTATTCTTATGAATCTAGATTAATACTCTGATTTATTTAATTTCTTGATCATCAATTATAATAATGTATGAATTACATATGATGTTTAATGCTCTTATGAATAACATCATATACTAATTTACGATCATGTTCCCTAACTCACTATTATAATTACCCCAATAAACTGAAAATTATGAACAAATGTTTTGGAATATCCATTAAACTCTTTAATTTTTAGATACTATGGATCTCATATATCTAACTCTCATTTCATTCTTACTGTTGATTAATCAGTAATTTGAGATGTAAAGATTTTCCTTCTTTTTCTTTACCTTATTATCTTCTGATTTTCCTAATGGAAGGCATCAAGCCTGCAGTTCTTGATGCCTTGCAATGAGGCACCATACCAAGTTGGAACCAGAATGTTGGTGCTTAATTTGAACCCAATTTAAAGTATCCCTTTCCATCGATTTCACCTTGCACCTCCCTCATCATATGACTCACTCTCATATTCTTGTGATAAAAAATTTCTCCCTGGAATATTCATGTTTCCTAATCATTTATCTTAGGAGCTTAATATGCAAATATCTGCTCACCCCTTTCGAATCAATGGTTTATATGTACTATCACGTGAGAATGTGCCCATCATTTAAACGATTACTTTCTTCCCAATGAATCAAAACCATTGTATTTATTCACATCTGGCATCACTCATTTCCATCGAGTCAAGACACAAAAGGATGTTAACTTGCTCCCTTCAATCCAATGAGATATAATCATCCATTTCTTGCATCATCAATAGTCCAAAATCACGTTGGGTTCAAACCTGCACGACGCTTAACTTATATGTCGGGCTCGATGGATAGGACCCCTTTATTGATTTTTGAGCACATTTAATTCCTCCTAATTAAATCATGATGGGTGTCTGACTAAAATTTACTATGCTTCTTCTTAATTAATACCTCTTCTACACCAACTTTCTAAACTATTTTCATTACGCGCTCGTTCTCTCTACATGTCACTCCACGACCTCTCTGTCATAAGCAACCATTACCTTGACACCTAGTCGAAAATCAAATAGAAATCTTCACACCCTTTACTACCAGGTAATTACCTACTCACTTTCGGTATTCCCGCTTTGATTTTTAAGTAGGTTTAGCTTCTTAGGGATTAAGAATGTCAGAAGAGCTTACAAAAGGGGTTTATATCATTGAGTACGTGGGTGTGAGAAACATCCAATTCCATCTCACCAATGTTTTGACTTTAAGGTGAACTCTCATTTTCTCTTCTAGTAAATCCCCATATAATGATTGTCTTATCGAATCCAGGATTTCAATGGCCACCCTACCTCCCACTCATTTTAACCCTCCTAAAAATCAGGCTACCTTTATGGATCCTCACCCACACAAGCCTTTGTTTGTTTTGTCTCGCCTTAACTCCTTAAAATAAAAATGACAAATAAACAAAAGAGATTAGAACCAATCATAATGGGGCTAATGACCAAGTGACATTTTTTAAGTACGGTCACAAATTCATAAAATGCATATATATTATTTTACTATGATTTTAATCTAATTAATTATGTAAACAAAAATAAAAAGAATAAAAAGGTTAATATTACTAACTAGTATATGTAACTAAAAATAAATGAGATATTATTACTGTCACCAAGAACTCCTAAAAATAGGGAAACATTGTCCAAAAAAAAGGGGAAAGATATATATTAATAATATTTAAAATTTGGTGCTGTAATGACTAATGGAATTGACTTCATCTATATATATATGAAATTTATGTATGAGGCCCACAATATGACACCACACGTATGAATGTCATGGGGTCAGGAGGGAGGTTAATCCACTGTTAACTCCTGACCTGATGTGAAATGAGGGTCATTTATTAAAACAAGATCGACAGATGAATTTTTTATGTTTTGTTTGTACTGTCATAAATAGGATTATGAAAATGTATTCTAAAGATTTTATTTTTGCAGGTTGGGGAACGTTTACGACCTTTTACTGCAATTTAGGATTTATTACATTTTGGAGAGTTTAACTAGGGTTTACCACAGGGAAGAAATTAAGGAAAAAATGAGATCATTCGAGGAGGGACTAGATTCCAAATTATATAATTATTAAAATGATTTTACCTTCCGTCATTATGGAAATTCATTTAAGAGTGAGTTAAGAAATTTGTTTACTGTATTTTATTTGTTACTTTTATCTAATTATTTATGGGTTAACTTTGGTTTATTTGATGCAGGAAGCTAATTACCAAGTAGTTAAATCCTTTCATGATTTTGGAAACATAATGGAGCTTTAAAAAATAATTTTATTTTTATTTTTAAATTTAGAAAATTATAAAAGAAACAATTATTCAAATAGTTAAAAAAAAACCTTTGTATAAAAGCCCAAATTTCTCATTCAAAAAAGGGTTGGAGGAATAACATTGGAGGCAAGAATAGAATTGTGATTCTTGATGGTCTGATTGCACTTGTTGTACAAACAAATCAATAATGCTTTTATAATCTTTCGTTATTCAATTTGAAAATTGTATTTCTTCAATTTTCCTTTTCATTTTCATTCTGTTTTTTGTGCGTATACATTGGTTCAGTCTGAATTTTATACAATGGACTTGATCACTTTTTTATTTTGCAGTACTTTACTTAATCAATGATCCTTTGAGATATTAATATTGTTGAAGGAATCATAGTTAGGAATTCTGCATTTTGTATTGTCTTATTGACTAAAAATACTTGTCGTTGGTTAGTTTTATTACAATATTCCACACAGGTATATGTATAAAAACAATGTATGCTCTTATTCTTCATTTCTACTCTTATAATTTATGTGCTTGAATCTAGATATCTATTGACAAGCCAGTAGTTGACTTGATTAGCATTAATTTGTCACAAGACTTAGAAGATTTGTTTGTTTTCAGGTATTCATACTATCAGTAAATGAGCATATGGCTGTGTTTTAAGGGAGAATGGAATGTAATAATACGTGATGTTATTTTATTTTGTTCTCTTTTATCATGATGAGCGACCAATAAATAGTGTACAAGTACAACTAACACTTCTTTTATTTTTCTTTTTCTTTGTCATAATCATATCTAATTTGTGTTATGTCTTTTCTCATTACATACTTAAGGGTTTAATGAAAATTGGTGATATTTTAATTATTATCAGTGCCCTTCCCCAAATCTTAACCTTTCTTTCTTCTAACAACATAATTTCATAGCAATAATTTGGTCATATTTAGTTGTTGAATTATAAAATCTACTTAAATTACATCACCAGGGAATACCCCTTTTGGTGAAAGGGAGGCAAACCCTTGTTACCTAAAGCGGGAGGGTTTCTAACCCTTAGTGAATGTCTTCTTAGGTTGTTGTCATTTACCAGGGCAATTTGAGAACCAACACCATGGATCTTCTTAAATTGTAGGATTGAATGATCATTGGACCACTACCTTGGAGCCTTATAGGGTATATTTGTCCTACTAGATGGATACATGCACTATGCTTAAATGCACTATGCTTAAACCATATAACATTGGTATCAAATATGGTTCACATAGAAATGTTTCTTAGGCTCACACTATGAATTGTTCTTGGGCCATGGTTGGGGTTCATTGACATCCATGTGGAATACAATCACCATGAGTTGGTTTTGTTCACTAGAAATGGTCTTAATGCATAAATATGGTTAGCTCCAAGGGGATTAATCCCTAATTAATTTTTTTAAGCTTAAGAACCATTGGTAGTAGAGGAGAACACTCTAGCCTTAAGCCCTAAATGACATTTCTTATGCCTAATCACCATGAACAACACATATAAACCATAGCATGAGGCCTTTCTAGGTATACTTTGGCATTAAATTTGGTTACAAATGTCATTAGGAGGTTTTATACATTGAATATGGGTCATGTGACCTTGAGCATGGTTAAGGAAGGAAAATAAGGGCCTCAAATTATCATTGAATCTTCCCATACTTAACAGCTTTGAATGAGTCCTCAAACTAACAGATGAGTTATTTGTAAGCTTCTATGTGGGATATTGGTACCAAGAGTAGGCTTTGTCCATTGGAAATGGGTATTATTTCATAAACATGGTTAGTGAAGTTGATAATGGCTTTAATCCCTAATTTAACCCTTTCAAGCTCAAGTGCCATGTACAATATCCAAATCCCAACACAAGATCGCATTAGGTTTTATTTCGCTTTTAGTTTTAAATGAATGCCACTAAGATGTTTTTCAACTCACATATGGGTCTCAAGGTATTGACCTTGAGATAAGAGAGGGAAATAACAACCATAGGCCCTTAACTTAGATTATCATGATTAAGCACCATGCACACAACCTCAAAAACTACACAGGACCATAGATTCGTTGTGGGGCCTTAACCATAATTAAATGATGAAAGAAAATACATTAGGATGTTATTGAATCATTTTGATCTAAAAATCCTTGAACAAGATCTTGAACTAACAAATATAAACTCTACAGGGGTTTTTCCCCCTCCAATTGGGATGTAGACGCCATGAGTTGGTTTTGTGCATTGGTAATGTGTATGGAGGCATATACTTGGTTAGAGGCGAAATAACAAAATAAAGTGCTATTTGAACCTTCTTAAGACTGACCATTTGTTGACAGTGATGGAAGCCTCCAACAAGGGAGGGCTTCTCCCTGATGTGAAGTCCCAATTAGACCCCACATTTTTTGGAGTAGACGCCCAAACTGGAATATGACCAATTGCCAAGTGGTGGGTTTAATGATGTGTCTTCGATGCGATAAACACATAGAATGATATATATGTAAATTTGGTGGAAACAAGTGTATGAACTTTGTGAAGTATCAATTATAATGCATGAGAGGTTCCATCACATCGAAGGGAAAAAAGTGAGCCCCTTAGAAGAATGTAATAGTACTATCTTAAGAGAGACGCAACAACAATAAAAGAGAATCATAAGTTAACTTGTAAAACAGTTCACAAGATAACCATGATGGAAATAACATAATAACAACATTCAACGAGATTCATACTAAAGGAAAGGAATTAGATCATAAGCATTAGTGTAAGTGAAATAACACATATCACAATATAACGAGAATAGTCTTACTGCATCCATGACATATGCATGAAGATGTGCTAACTTTGAGCCTTTATTAAAAGTGAAAGTTCCAGACATAAATTTACAATTGACAAGACATTAGACCCAATCATGGAACATCAAGCCAACACTTTCTTCTCCAAAGAAAGACAATCCTCATATGCTACACAAGAGAAATCAAGGCTATAAACAAAGCTCCCAAGATTTCGATTGCAAACCCTTTTCCTGAGTTATGAGGTTGTATTTGTAACATATGTGAGATGACCATTCATCTCCCTTTTTGAACTTGGGACTTCCCTCATGACTCTTTCACTTATTTGTATTTTACTAACTAATGACCTTTCATATTCCACAATTGACACTTGGAATTTCACTTACATATTTATTTCAAATACAATAATACAAATACTCATATGAGACAAAAATGGGTAGAGCCTAATGAAACAAGCCTAATAAGGCAAAATAACATATCAAGCTTGAGTTTGAGGAAACTCTATCTCAGTAGCTTCAACTTGTAGATCTTCAGTCACATAGTAGTGACAATCTTTGTACTATGCAATGATTTCCTTAAGCTTTGTGAAAGGATTAGGTTGAAAGTAGAGTGTAGTCTCCATGCATTTGGCTATATACTTTTGGAACAACATGGTCTTGATCCTGGTATGGTAGCCCATATACTTATGCATGTTATGTCTATTGATTCTTAGGTCCTCTTTGGTATCAACCTGCCTCAACTGGTCAAAGTATTTTGATACTTCTTGTTTGACCACATTTATGCCTTTTTCTTCTATGAATGTCACCACTGAAAGGATCTTATGAGATTTCACCAAAGAATCCACATTGTTTTACAACCATGCATAAGAGGACAATTTTTTTTCTATCAAAGTGTTGATTTATTTGTTGCTTTGTATAAGCATTCAGACTTCGACTTTCTCCAGCTTAGCTTTCTGCCTTGTTTTTAAAAAACCTTAGGCATTGCACCTCTATACTTCATCCCCCATTCATGCACTACATTGATAGTTTCATGAATAACTTTGAGAGCTTTTTCATTTTTCCTTGATTTCTTCTACATGTTGTGCAATGGGATAATTTCTTTGTGCATGGTAACCAACTTCTCATAGAGGTTCCTCATTGTTTCTCCCAATGGTAGTACTTCACTGAGTATAGTTTCCTAAAGCTCTTCTAAGTACACCTATATGGGGGTTGTCTTCTGAAACTCTGCCTGGAGTTGTTCTATATATTTCCTTAAAGATTCCAAATTCTTTTCCATTTTCCTATTCTTGGCCATCAAATATTATGTGTTTGACTTAGAAGCTCCTGCAAAGGCCAAGTTTGTTGCGATAATAGATTCAAGATTATTTATGGTGTCCATTATAATCACCTTCTCCTTGATGAGATAAGGATGTGTAAGGTTATCCAAAAAAATCTTCTTTCTTTCTTGCACACTTTTCTTCTGAAGCTCATCCTAAGTTAAGCTGTAAATATCCATAACCAGAGTATCATCAAGAGGAACAATTTCCTCCTCATCAACTATATCTTTCCCTTCTTTAGGAGGAGGGGGAGATAAGTGATGATCTATTCTATGGAAGGCATAAGATCAACATCATGATTCTTCTATTCATACTCTACCTCCATCTCTTGAATAACTATCAAGTCTTCAATCTCCTGGGAAAGTTCTTTATCATGTTATTGTTTGATTTCTTCCTCTTTTATCTAATTTTTCTCTTCTTCTTCATCTTTCTTTAGCATTGTTTCTTCTTCTTCTTTTCTCCTTATTTATTCATCTTGGATTTTCCTGTCCTCTTGTGATCCAAGTGGCTCTAGAGACACACACAGGACAAAGAGGACTCAGGAAAGCTCGAAACTCAAAATTTTTGGATTATGCTTAAACTATGACCAAAGTGTAGACATCGTTGTCCTGATCGTGACGGTGCAAACAGTTCGTCAATCCGAGTCCGGATGAGGAAGTTAGAAGCAGTCAAAGTTGGGTTGACTTTGTTAGGATATTCCGACACATAGGAATAGTTAAGTATAACATGGTCTAGTATAGAGTTAGGTAAAGTGTGTTTCTTTACTATGTACATTTGTAACTTACAATCCGACGGTCACAATATGTAGTGATCC
>APFE030130913.1:63407-92656 GCA_000404065.3 Pinus taeda
TGAAGAGGGCTTTCATGCTGGGAGGATGATGTTGGATCAGACAGCTGGGTTGTAATCCTCTCTTCTACTTCTACTATCAATAAAGTTATTTGAGTTTTCCTCCATATACTTGTGTACTTGTGAATCTTGTATTTGTGAATGCAATTGTATGGTCAATGTACTTCTGACTTTGCATTGTTTATGGTATTATAGATCTCTATGCTTTGATGGTGTTTTGTTGCTTTGCCTCTACAAGTGTTCTTTAAAGCGGGACAAGTGACAAAGGAGTGACAAGCTCTATCAAAGGAGAGAGGAAACAATCAAGGAGCCAAGCAAAAGATTAAGGTCGGTGCTCTCTGCTTCTCTCTTATCTATCATACATAAAGGAAAACACAAGTTACTTTGAATTGTTTGTTTCTAAGATAGCTACCCATCTTAGTGGGACTAGTAGATTAAATAGACACTAGTTTTCCCCCTCAAATTTCATCAGCTGATCTCAGGAGATCCCGTGGACTATTCTTCGTGCCGTCAGGACCAAGTAGGAGCTACCCCTGAGCTCTTCAATTGCATTTCATCCTTTTCTGATGTGGAGCAAGCTTTCCCTCTCTTCTGGGCCCCAGGGGTTTGAAGATTTCATTCTTTCCCCATCGCACCTAGTCTACATCAAAAAGTGTGATGCATACTGAGCTGGCCATTGGCCAGTTAGTATGAATCTCACCCTGTACATAGGCAGGGTGTGATGGGCGCAGAAGGGAAAGTTTGTGCAGTGTTTTCTCATGAAAGTTTTGCCTGTTTTTGCTCAAATCAGGATCCTAATTCATCTTTTGTTTGTGTTTCAGAGATTCATCGCATCAAGATGGTCATTACATGGCATGAATGTGAGCATGAAGAAGAGGACATGATTGCCTTACATGATTCGGGTACGATTACTGCATTGTGAAACAATGGCTTGCTCAAATTCTTCCGCATATCCAACATGAGGCAACAAATTAATTTGTTGTAATATCTTCTCATTGCATGGGATCCGATCAACCAGGTGTTCCAGATTAGAGGCAAATCGATTCCTTTGATAGTTGATGATATATACTTTTTGATTGGGTTATCGAGGCATGGTGCCCCTTTCTCATTGTTAGGATCCACCCGTGGGGGTGAATCCATGAGGGATTATATTCACCAGTTTTGTAGAGATGGATCTCAGCCGAGCAAGGATAGAAAGATCAATATTTGAGATGTCACTGACTGGTCCTTGAGGACTATTTTATTCACCTTTGCTAGATTGGCTGGTAGTGTGGCTCTTCATTTGGCCAATAGATCGTATATGTAGTATGCCTTGGAATGCCTAGAACCAAAGGTATTAAACTGGTGTGAGGCAGTACTTCGAGTTATAAAAGAACAACTTTCCAAGGTGAAGAATGGGAGATCCAAGAACTTTGGTTATGGTTCTACTCTGACTGATTTCACCTTGGAGAGGATTCCACTGATGCAGCCATAGTACATTTCACTAGGATTGCCAGCACCGAGGGAACCATGGATGCAAAGATGGGTTGACCTCATGGCCAAACATGCTATCCAGTCACATATTTCATTCTCTGATGCCTTCTTTGAGTGGTTCGACCATCAGAAGATGGTCTTTGCTGAGTATCCATACATTGGGATGGATTTCCAAGGCAACCCAGATTTGGTGCTACCGGATGGCGAGTAGTGGGGTGCTATGGGTAAAATGATATAACCATATCTTTTTTTATAGATTTTATAATGTTCTTACATTTTTTAAATGTTATCAAGACTAATCAGACCCATATATTTGTGCAGATGTTGGGCTAGTTCGACCAGTAGTGTGCCCAAGGGTAGCAGCTGTCGTCCCAGTAGGAGAGGCTGTAGGGAGGGCTATCCTTCGCGATCTGGACATAGCAGAGACCCTTACAGTCTTGCAGGATCAAATCGAGGGTCTCACCCTTGGTATTCAGGATGTGAGGATCGATGAGTTACCTCTGAGATTACAGCGCCATACCACTGGCATGCCGAGTCGATGGAATAGGCTCTTACATATGATTGCACAGGCGGTGACTTGTTATCACCAGCACCATTAGTCTAAGGTGCTTTTTTGCATTTTTGAGTTTTTGGGTCGTATGACCGATTTTGTCCTAGACACAGAACATTCTATAAAAACTATAAATAGCTATATATATTTTTTATTTCAGAGCTTTATTTTGGTCAAGTTATGTGATCCTGATGCAAATGTTAATTGAAATGATTTTTCCTTTATAAATGCTACAAATGTTTATCTAACACATAATTTGCTAATGAATCAGTTAATATGTTTAAGTTTTGGGAAATGTGTTGATATTGAATAGAATCAAACTTCCTTTCCAAAATCCTGACCCTTATGAACATACGATGGATAGCTGGATTCCAAATAGAATAGACGCAAATAAGTTGTAGGATGACGAGTTGTGAATCTAGCTTGACAACAAGGCAGCATATGCCATGTACGATGGCATCAGAGAGAAGTTCCATCAACGTGCTGTACTCAACGATGTTGTTCGTTGATCGACCAATACATATCCCTCTGAAACTCACTAACTCGCCGCATCGATCAAAAATGGCCCAGGCTGTAAAAGATAGGTTCTGCGTACTACGACTAGCTCCGTCGGCGTATCCAATGAATGATTCCAATAGGTCCGACATCTACAATGAATGCAAAGTGGATTACCTAACCAAAATGATAACTCTTGATGAAAACAAAAATGTAACAAAAGCATATAAAGAGATTACCACACTTAATTAAGCATAGTAATGCTTAAGATACAACCCATTCTAGGGTTGTGACAGTGGAATCCCATTGTAATCTACTAGCTCGTAGGCTCCTTTTGCTAATACTCTTTTAAAAATGTAGGGGCCCATCCACAATGGTTTGAGCTTACCTACTCCCAATTTATCGGAGTCCTGATCATAAAGTAAGACCAGCTCACCTTCTAAGAAGACACGGGGTTTGAAATTTTTGTCAAATTGCACTTTGAAACGTTTCTTATGAGCTTCATTAGCCAAAGTGGCATCATGACAGGTTTCATCCAATTGGATTAGTTCCAAGAAACTAGCCTCTTCCTCCGAAGTTTCCAGAAGTAGATCGATTGCGAGCTTGAGGGATGAAATTTCACACTGAATCAATAAGACTGCTTCTAGGCCATACACCAACTGAAAAGGTGTAAACCCAGTGGCATTTCTCACCGATGTCCTATATGCCCACAAGGCTGAGTACAGGATTAAATGTCAATTCCATTTGTGGACTCCAATCATCCTTTGCAGCATGCACTTCAAGACTTTGTTGATCCTTTTGAGGAATAGCTGTGACGAGTGATTCTGTTAGCCACCCTCTTTACACTGCCATGTTTGAGAAGTTCCAAACTTACCTGGAACCAGTTTCTACCCGAAAACACCACTCGTTCCTAAAAAACGAGTCTCTTTTAAGTTCTTTTTAGATTCATAAAATATGAAAATATTGTCGAGCTACTGGCCTTTCCAGCTCGTTAAAGTAAAGGGAAGCACCATCCCTCCTCTACATTTTAATCTTTTTGGACCTGAGGGATCATTCCACAAAAATATCGAGCACTTTTCTTTTTTGGCTCGCTAAAACTATCGAAATGTCATCCCTTTCGTATTATTTTATACTTTTTTCGGACTTAAGGGATTATGCCACGAAAAAGGACTGCTGGAGTTTCCTGTTCGTCCCTTTTCAAACTCTCTAAACATGAAAAGGACTGAGTTATCTTTCTCGTTAAACTCGTTAAAACAATAGCGACAAACTTGTCCATCTTGACAAGAGCGAGTTTCATTGTCACTAGGCTCGCTAAAACATAGCGATAGGTTTGCCTGAAGGGCAAATTTTAGAACAAGAATATGTTATCCTCCTCAAGCTTGACAAAAATAAAGAGGTACTAGTCAGCAATGACTGGGGAAAAAGGGAAGAAAACTTGAAGAACTTCATTAGTAGCAGGTCGCTCTTGAACATGACACTTTCACTCCATCACCATGATTGAGTCGAGTTGGGTTTTTCCGTTCATCAGCCATATCACCATTGGTCCTCTGTACCATCCGTTTTTGGGTTTTACGCTACCAATCCATTTCAATGTTGCCGATATTTTCAAGAGAAGTCACTCAGAGAATTCACCAACCTAGCTAATGCCTCATCCACTGCAATACCTTCACTCTCCATTTTTCATTACCACCATTCTTGAACCTTGTATCATTAGATTGTTTTCACCTCCACAAAATCATTTGCTTCGTTTCGTGTCATAGATGTGGCATTCATTAAGGCCCTCCTACGACGGGTCACTTCTTGTTGACATCAGCTTATTATCCAAGAAGTTGACTTAGGAACAACCCTTTCAGTACTTTGAAGCTTGCATGCCTCAATGACAAGTTTCTCACTTCCGGCGACAGGTTTACATCAATGGCCTTCGACCGAAATCTTTTGCGTGGTGTTTAACATCGACTCATATATTCACACCATGTGAATTGTACTGTAGTACCTTGAGGGTCATTATCATTATCAGTTATTCCTCTCACTCCTGTTAACAACTTACATCATTGGCTGGTAATCAAGCGATGTCTTTCCATGTTCGACTCCAGAACATATTTTCACATGGATCGACTTGTACATCGGGTGAAGATTGAATGAGTTTGAAGACCCCAGATCTAGTTTCATCCATCTAGGCTATGCTATATTCAGGAAAATAAAGACATCAAATGTACTCCATAGCTGCACAGATGATCATCCAAGCTAAGGGATGATGGCTCTACAAGAATCACCAGTCTGCAACAGCAGACGATTGTCTGTCCTATGTACATGAAAATGAATTTATAAATTTGAGCATGGGAATGCCTGCCTCAGCTAGATCATGAAAATAATATGAAGATAATGTATTGTATTGTATCTTATTACAGGTCACCTTCTAGTTCAAAAAACCTCGGATCCTCATGATAAAGCATTTCACCCAACATCGGAAGATTTACGACCTCATGCTTTAGGGGGCAACTGTTATAGACATATTTGGGTACTGCAACCCCAATCACATATTCCGATAAACCTAGTGTTTTTAAACCTCTAAAAGTGTTTTTTCATACCCTAAAGGATAATGGTCAACTGATTACATCATTTCCTAGAAGTTCCACCTCAAAAACTACTCAGAATTGGCCAAAACTGGACCATACTGACTGATCCTTGGTTAAGGTGTGATGCATCTCACCTATTACACACAGGGGGTGCGATGCATACTAAAAAGGCCTTCTGTAGGGTACGATGAGAGAGAGTAGACAAATGGCAGAGACAGTTTGCTAAGTGGAAACTCGGAGAATCTTCTAGAAACTTCTCCTATGACACTTTCCACTTTGAATTCACCCAGGGATGAGTAAGAGATCATGAAATCTCCAAGTGGAACCAAGAACTATCAGTGAAATGACACTAATCAAAAACCCAGAAGCTAACTCAACCCCCTGCAAATATCTATATATGGATCCCTCATCATAGAGATCTAAAGGCTGGAATTTTGTAATTTGTAAGGAAGTGTTGTTGGTTTCTCTTTGAGACATTGTATTGTTGGGTGATCTTGCTTTTCATGAGGTGAAGAGGGCTTTCATGCTGGGAGGAGGATGATGGATCAGATAGTTGGGTTGTAATCCTCTCTTCTACTTCTACTATCAATAAAGTTATTTGAGTTTTCCTCCATATACTTGTGTACTTATGAATCTTGTATTTGTGAATGCAATTGTATGGTCAATGTACTTCTGATTCTGCATTGTTTAAGGTATTATAGATCTCTATGCTTTGATGGTGTTTTGTTGCTTTGCCTCTACGGGTGTTTTTTAAAGCGGGACAAGTGAGAAAGGAGTGACAAGCTCTATCAAAGGAGAGAGGAAACAAGTAAGGAGCCAAGTGAAAGATTAAGGTTGGTGCTCTCTACTTCCCTCTTATCTATCATACATAAAGGAAAACAAAAGTTACTTTAGATTGTTTGTTTCTAAGATAGCTACCCATCTTAGTGCGACTAGCAGATCAAATAGACACTAGTTTTCTCAGAAACAAAGCTCAAGAACAATTATACTGTCATAAACTTAGGGCAGATGAAATGAACGATAAATTCATGCAAACAATTCTTATTGATGGTTGTAAAGGAAAAGAAACTTGATAAAACCAATGTATTTGAGGGCTGTAATGCTAAAAAACAAGCTAATTTAGAAAAGGTTGTTTCAGAGTATGATATCTTGTTTCAAGAACCTAAAGGTCTGCCACCCAAAAAGGAAATAGTGGATGATATTATTTTGCAACAAGATGCTCCATTGCCTAACATTGGAATGTACAGGTTGTCCACTTTAGAGAATGCAAAAATCAAGAAGCAGGTGTAGGAGTTGCTTGAGAAGGGGTTCATTAGACCTAGCACATCACCATGTGGGTCACCAATCGTTTTGGTGAGAAAGAAAGATGGCTCGTGGAGAATGTGCGTTGATTACCCAGAACTGAATAAGATAACAATAAAAAATCATTATCCCCTTCCTCGCATCGATGATCTTTTGATCAATTGAAAGAAGCTATTTATTTTTCCAAGCTAGACTTACATAGTGGATGCCATCAGGTCAGAGTTGTAGAATAATATGCATGGAAGACAACTTTCAAAACAAAGCAGGGATTGTATGAGTGACTAGTTATGCCTTTTGGCTTAACTAATGCTCCTGCTACTTTCATGAGATTAATGAATGATGTTCTTAGAAATTTTCTTGTTGATTTTGTTATTATGTATCTGGATGACATTTTGATATTTAGAAAAAAGTGGGAAGAACACTTAAAGCATGTTAAGCAGACTTAGATGTTTTGAAAAGAGAAAAACTTTATGTTAAACTCTCAAAATGTGAATTTGGCAAAACATATTTGAATTATTTGGGTCATATAGTAGGGGGTGGTGAATTGAAGATAGATCCCTCTAAGGTGGCAGTCATTGTGAACTTGCCTAAACCCAAATCTACTACAGAAGTTAGAAGCTTCTTATGAGCAACAAAATATTGGAGTAAGTTCATTTCTAAATTTTCCTTAATTGTAGCTCCCTTACATGCTTTAACAGGATTGAACAAGGTGTTTCAGTGGGGAGGCAAACATTAGAAAGCCTTCAACACCTTGAAAGAAAAGATTAGTACAACACTTGTACTAGCACAGCCTGATCTTCAAAGACCATCTTGGATCCAAACAGATGCCAATGATTATGCCATGGGATCAGTGTTGACACAGTACGATAAACCCATATGTTATCATTCTGAGACATTTAATTCTGCAGTACTTAACTATCCTACATATGATAAAGAATTGTATGCATTAGTATAGAGTGTGAAAAAGCGGAAACATTACTTAATGGGAAAAGAGACAATAATACATACTGATCATCAACCACTTCAATATCTACACTCTCAAACTAAGTTGCAACAATCAAGACGCTATAGATGTATGGGTTTTCTACAACAGTTTCATTTAGTCATCAGATATAAAAAGGGCATACACAATAAAGTTGCAGATATGTTATCTAGACCTATTATAAATGCATCTACTATACTTAAGCATAATTCTATGTTACATGAGAGTTACATTGAACAATATGCTCAAGATATAGACTTTAAAGATGTATATGCAACTTTAAGTCAAGGAAAACGAGTAGAAGAATTGGATTATCATGTAAAGGACCGACTCTTATATCATTGTGGGAAGTTATGCATTCCACAAACTAAAAGAGTAAACATAATTCGAGAAGCACACACTTCTCTAATACCAGGTCACTTTGGGGTAAGTAAAACAGTTGCACAACTGCAGAGATTTTGTTATTGGCCAAAATGAATGAGACAGTTTCTAGATATGTAAGAGGGTGAACTATGTGTGCAAAAAGCAAGCCCAACAATAGAAAACTAGGCTTGTACACTCCATTACCAGTTCCTTCTCATCCTTGGAAAAGTGTTTCCATGGATTTTGTTGGAGGATTGCCTAAATCTAGGAAATGTCATGATTATCTGTATGTTGTTATGGATAGGTTCAAAAAAATGTGTATTTTGATACCTTTTAATAAACAGATTACAGCGGAACAAACTGCAAAACTGTTCTTTCAACATGTATGGGTTCATTTTGGATTACCCACTTCCATTGTATCTGATCGAGACACCCAATTTGTGGGAAAGTTTTGGTCAAGTCTGTGGGAACTGATGGACACTAAACTGAAGAAAAGCACAACTTTTCATCCACAAATTGATGGCCAGAGAGAAGTAGTTAACAGGACAGTGATCCAGTTACTTAGGGGATATTGCAGCAGGCATCCTAAGCTTTGGGATGAACATTTATGTTATGTGTAGCATGCTTACAACAGAGCAAAACATTCTTCTACATAGAGATCTCCTTTTGAGACCTGTTTTGGTTTCACAACAAGGTCTCCTTTGGATTTTGTCTTTGGTAAAGTCACCACAATTGAGGGACACAGTGATGTGAATAGGGAAACTAGGTTCATTGAATAGATCCAAGAGATCCACCAAGTAGTACAGGAACAACTGGAAAAGAGCCAAGTCAAATACAAGGCAAGGCATGACAAGCATCAGATGGAGCAAAGTATCCAAGTTAGTGACCAAGTCTGGCTATATATCAACAAGGACAAGATGCAAGGTGAAGGTAAAAAGCTAAAGCCTATTAGGTATGGACCCTTCCAGATACTTGAGAAGATTGGTGAGAATTCTTTTCGCCTTGATCTACTAGCTTACATGAACATCTACTCAGTCGTAAATGCAGATTGCTTGAGATTTTTTGAACCTTCACTAATTGAAGATCTCGAAGAGCAGAGTCAATTGCCTTCTATTGATGACCTGTTACTTGAATACCTTAATGAATTGCAGGAAGAAATAGTTCTGGACAAGAAGGTGAGGATGACGCACAAGGGAGATGTTGAGTACCTCAGAGTTGGGCTCAAGGGTTCAAAGGCAAGCAGTGCAAAGTGGATAGAGATTAGACAAGTGAGACAATTGTACCCTCACTTAGTTGATGCTTGAAAACTAACTTTTGGTGGTCTAAAAGCTTTTTCAGTGGGAAGGCCGTGATCCGAATTGGATCCATAAAAATTCTCAAAGTGCTATGACTGTATAAAATTAGGAAAGACTTCAAAAACTTGTGAACAAAGAGCTATCAGGAAGACCTTTTGATAGTGGTAGTTTGTAGCCAGCAAGGAACGACGAGGATCTCAGTCAAAGCACGCTGACTGAGGCCCATGGAGATCGCGCAGGATGCAAACTAGCAGTTAGGAAGTCTGGATCGGAAAATGAAGCATTGCTGGGAAAAACCCCTCGAAATGGAAAGGCCATGAGTGCTCGGTCACAAGGAAAAGCTGAAAACTGTGGGAAAAGCACCAAAGAAAAAGGCAGGTCCTGCGCTCCAAAACCGGCAGAATATTAGAGGCATGTTAGGTAGTAAGTGGATTTGGTAGGGGAACGAGCGATTCCATACATTGCACGACGCATGTCCAGCGGATGAGAGAGAAAGCCACCTCTCATCACGGGCTAACGGTTGAGAAAGTCAACCGCACAATAAGAGCGAACACCGTAGGATCCAGATCTAACAGCGGAGATTACACCCGATGAATGACCGGATTTGAAGGGAGATTTATGTTGCGGTGTCTAAAATTCTAAAGTCTGATTTGACCGCTGAGTTGGCAGATGAATCATTACATAGCATAACCGAAATACTGAACCATTCAAGGAAGAGCTGACACAGTTCATGAGAGGAAAAGTGGCCACTTCCCTGCAAGATGTTACACAGTGGCGGTGAGACAGAGGCAGGGAACTCCAAGCGAACAACAGTAGATGATCTGAAGGGGTGGAAAAGGAAGCGAACAATAATGAGACAAATTGGCTTCAAGACATGAATAGACAAAGACAGGGACACAGAGAGAGCGTGAAGCAAGCACTGTAAGAAAGAAGGAGACAGTGAGTCAGAGAGACAGAACAAAGAATAAGCAAGAAGCAGAAAATAAAGAATCGAGCTAACCTACAGAGTAAGGTAGCGTCGAGTAGATAGAAGGCTTGAGAGGCTTGAGAAATCCCTGAGAGGATATTTGTCAGGAACTGGGTACCAAATTGGACTCATCCCATTCAATACCAGTTGAGGTTGGGACTTAGTAAGGAAGAGTCTGTGCACTCTAGTAGCTTGGGGAATCCAAGAACCACCCTGCTAAGCATCATCTGTTTCAAGAGACTCAAATTGATCTCCTCATTGTAAAAATTCTATTTTAAAGACACAATAAGAAAAGGCCACCACTGAAAGATGGACTAGAGACGTAGCCCAGGAGGATTGGGTGAACTCCTTGTTAATTTTTTGTGTTCTTGTATTTTCTTACTATGTTTCTCTTATTGTTTTCCATTTTCCAGCGTCTGTGTATTTTGCAATCTAATTGATCTGTTGTCTAAGATAACATAGACACACACTAGCACATGAGTCTATAATACCTTCATTCATTCATTAATTAACTGAGGTCACTCAAGAGTGATTTTCAGATCAATAGTTTCGAAGTTGGTGGTCAAGTCTGGTTGTATATTAGCAAAGACTGAATGCAAGGTGAAGGTAAGAAGCTAAAGCCAATAAGGTACGGACCTTTCAAGATACTTGAGAAAATTGGTGAGAATGCTTTTCGCCTTGATCTACCAGCTTACATGCACATCTACTCAGTCGTTAATGTAGACAGCTTGAGACTATATGAACCTTCATTAATCGAAGATCCCAAAGACAAGAGTCAATTGCCTTCTATTGATGATCTATTGCCTGAATATCTTAATGAATTGTAGGAAGATACAATTCTAGACAGGAAGGTAAGAACTACGCGCAGAGGGGATGTTGAACACCTCAGTATTGGACTCAAAGGTTCAAAATCAAGCAGTGTAAAATGGATAGAAATTGAGCAAGCGAGGAAGCAATACCCTAACTTGATTGATGCTTAAAAGAAAACCAACTTTTGGTGGTCCAAAAACTTTTTCAGTGGGAAGGCCATGATCTGCATTGGATCCTAGAACACTCTCTAAGTTTTCATGACTGTTTCAAATTATGCTAAAAGATTCAAGTCATAGAAAAATCAAAGCTATTAGAAGGAATCCTTGTAACAGTTGCAGTTGTGGCCAGAGCAGAGCAATGAGGACCCTTGGTCAACCGTGCAGACTGTTGGCCCATGGTAACACGCACTGGCACAAACTAGCAAAACCGAAGGCTAAACCAAGAAACGGGGGTGGTTTTTGATACGTGATTAGCACTAATCACATATCACAGGGTGTCCCCCTCAGTGAAGGAAAGCCCTGAAGCGCCCGGACACGAAATTGCTACAAAATTCAGAAAGGTATCACATTCGGTTTCGTAGCATGGGATTCCATAAACCGGCAGGATATTGGAAGGCCTTGAGGTGGTAAGCAGTTTTGATTGAGTCTTGATCGATGCCACACATCGAGCGACACGCATCCAGTAGATGAGAGAGAAAACCAACCGCATCGGATGGTAAACATCGTGTGACTTGTCTACCCGATATGAAGGATGATCATAGGATCTGGGAGGCCCAGATCAACAGTGGAGATACTTCCTGATGACTGACCAAATTTGATAGGTCAAAAAGCAAGATGACAAGGGATTTGAAGTCTGACATGGATGATGGGTTGGCAAACGATTCATGATTCATGGGCGATCTTGAAGCAAACAGAATTAACAACCATTCAAAAATGATTCAAGGAATCTGACACCCAGTTCATTGGGAAACAAGTGGCCACCTCCCTGCGAGGCGTTACCCAGTGATGATGACAAAGAGCAGAGGAATTCAAATGGGTAGAGGTAAGGAAGCCAAAAGGCTGGGAAGTGGAAACGAACAATCAAAAGAACAGACTGGCTTTAAAGTCGTGACTTGACAAAAGAAGAAAAAACAACATACAGAGGAAAACAAGAGTTAGCTAGAAGTAGATAGCTAATAGCAGAGAATGGAGAGTAGAAATCAAGCTGACCTGAAGGCAACATCGAGCCAGACAGAGCCAGAGAGAGTCAGAGAGTTTGTGTAATCCATAGAAGGCTTGAGAGGTTCAAGCAAATTCCTCGGCATAGGTCTGTCCTACTATTGTGACCCTCAGAGGTCGAGTTTCAGTAAGGAGAGTCTGTGCACTCCATTCCTACTAACTTCATTCTGTTTAGTGAGTCTTGAATCGAGCTCATTGTTGTAAAAACTCTGCTTGAAAACATAATAGATAGGCCACCACTGAAAGGCTGGACTAGGAGACGTAGCCCAGGAGCATTGGGTGAACTCCTTATTAAACTTGTTTTGTTTACATGTTTGACTGTTATGTTTTCTCTAACTACCTCAATGTCTATGTATTTCATAATCTTATCAATCCATTGCATAAAGTAACATAGGCACATCCATGCACATGAGTCTGTAATACCTTTAATTCTTTGTCCTGGATAATTACAGCTCAATAATGGTAAGAGGACATATCACAACAAAGTCTTAAATCAAAATATTCATTCTAACTTTTAATCTTGGAAAACATAAATAAATACAAAAACTTGTGCTTCACAAAAGAGCTTGCCAAGTATGATTCCTCTAAACAACAAGAAACAAGATCATGAAAAATAGGTGCAGGATCTTGAGGTTGAAAGTTAGGTTCACTTACAACTTTTGCAATCACATGATTTGGGTTCTCCCAAGGAAGAGTGTCAATATGATCATGCTTGGAACAATCATCAAGATTGTGGGAACTTGACATAACCATCAATGTAGGTTGAAGTATCTAGATAATTTGAGAAGGTTATGAGATATCTGAAGATAGATCGTCAAATACTCGAGGCTTGGAATAATTAAAAGTTAAATATATAGTGTCATTACTAGATGAATTTATAAAAACAATTAAACAACAATAATAATAATTTTGTTTCTTAGAAAGAAAGGAATCCTCATGATCTAAGGAATCATAAAGGGGTGGATTCAAAACCAGAGATTTCACTATGTTGACACCTAATCTTTGGGATTAGGAAATCCTAGTAAATATTGTAAATAGACAAATAAATGAAGATGGAAGATGAAAAGACATTTGGAGATGAAGCGTAATAGTCTTGCTCTCCTTGTATATATCTATGATCTATCTTAATGTAAAACAAAATTTTCATTTAGACTTACTCCTTGCCTGACATGATATCGGAGCGAGTTCACAAAAGTAGCTTTTGTGTTGTAACTCGGTCTGAACTTTGCCATTTTTATGCCATTTTCTGTTAGTTATTGTCCCTCTACTATATTTTTATTGAATTATCTACGTTACTCTAATTCTCTACGTTAACCCACTCTCCACTCTCCCTACAAATTCCATGAAGTGGTTTTTATAACTCTCACTCTCCTTAGGAATTGATGTTGCCTTGGATTAATGTGCTAGTGTTGCTTTATGGTGTGTTCTCCCAAGATATATCTCCAGTCATCACAATATGATTTTTTTTTTAAACTGTCAGCTGGTGTGGTTACCCACAGTTGCCAAAATATTAGATGAGATCAAAATTTTGCAGGACGAGGTTGTTGGGTCAAGAAAAATATATGTTTTATCCTTGTAAATAGCTTTATTTAGCACTCATCCTCACATGATTATCTCTTTTATGGATAAAAGTAGAGGAAATAACAACTAAAGTTGGGTAAAAGTAATCAGTAATAAATTAGATGAATCTAAGTAGGAAAAATTGACTTTTACTATATTTATGTGCATAAGACATGAATTGGATGATGACTGCTCAATCGACAGAACAATAACATCTCATAAAGGAAAAATATAGCATCATAGGCAAAGATGGATAGTGGAAGACCAGGAAGACTGATGATAGTTTATGAAGGAATCAGATCGAGTATTGTGAAATCCTCAGTATCTCCTAATTCTAAGGATTCACCTTTATCTATTTACTTTTATAAATTTTATATAGAAAACCAAAAGGCAAACTACATGACCAGATTAGAAATTCACAGTTTGTAATTATTTTTTTGACATATAATACTGTTATCTTGGTGATGCTGTAACTCTATTACTTGTTTTAATGAAGAATATTGCGTTTAATTCATAATTGTATTTTGAGTATTTCATAGCGGAGTCTTTTGGCGACTCTGGGCCCAGTCAAGAGAAGATCTACTGCTTCGCCTGTGTTATAATCCTTTCTATTCATTCTTTACTGTTTTTTAGTGTTAAGTTAATATCATTTCGATTATCATGAGGATTGTCAATTCCAATTTGCTTTCGTTGTTCATGCAAGATTTAGATTTAGCCGTGTGTTATATATGAGTAGTTCTTTTGATTGAATTAGTTATGTTAGTTCCATCATTAGATCATTGATTCATTCCAAGTAATGTTATCATAGATTTTAGAGATAGAATTGTTTGCTTTCCGTAATATGTTCATATAGTTATTTGATGCTCAGATATCATTTGTTTTTCTATTATCATTTGTTGTTCAATTATCAGTTGTTGTTCAATTAGGATTTGTTGTTCAATTATCATTTGTTGTTCAATTATTGTAGTTCTCTTTAATGATTGAGTGAGTTAGTTTCAATTCCATTCAATATTGTCAAGTGCAATTTTTATAGTTGTATTCAGATTCATCTGCTTTCATAATAGGTTAAGTAGAATTGAAAAGTGTGTTACGAATTTATTTCAGAGTCACTTCTTTCAGAATTGTTTGGATTGAGTTTGAAGACATATTCATTAGAAATTACAATGATTTATTATTAGTTAACCTCTAAATTCACTGCATATATAGTGTTGACACTTGAAATAAAAATACTTGCCTTGGGTTGACAATTAATGTAGAAATTAAGATTGCTTGTAGAAAGACATCTTAGTGCACCAACATTTTGGCGTCGTTGCCGGGGAGAGTGTTTCAAAGTGATTTCCTTTTTATCTTGCTGCAAAAGAATTGGATTTTAAAAATGGGAGGTAAGAACCTGTGTACCTAGCAAGTAAAGTGCTTTCTTACCAGCCTACTTTTCAGCAAAAGCTTATAGGTTAAATAGGAATAGGTTTTTATGAATGACTAGGAATAGAAAGATAGAAAAATATCAGAACCCTCCACCTAAATCCACAAAACCCAAGGGACCAATGAACCTTGGGATAATGACCTTTATAGACGAAATTGTAAGAAAAGAAAAGTATCAAGCATCAGTAGGATTCCGGGCTATATCTGGAAAAAGTTCCACTATAATCCCTCAGGCAGCAGGCTCACCATCTGTAGCTTACACTGAGATTCAAAGACAAATTGGAGGATCTGAACACAGTCTTTAGATTACAAAAAATTTACATTTTGATCCTCTACAAGAGGCAAAGTCGTGTAACTTAAAAGAAGGAGAGGGAGAAACCAGTGGAACTGTTAAGGCAGGACCTCAACTGTCGGAACAAGGATCTCCTATGATCCAAGATCTAGGCAATGCTGTAAAACCAACTCGGATTGATAATCCTCCACTTACTCAAAAAGCACCCCTAAAATCCCTAAAGAATATTGGCACATCTTTGACCAAATGGAAAATCAACCACCTCAATGTCAAACCTCGACATTGGAATACCCCATAGTTGACCAAGTTTCCAATGCCCCCATGAAGGCTATTCCTCTGGAGAGCGTCCCAATTTTTCATGGGAAGATCACAGAGGATCCTATTGCCTTCCTGTTTGAATTTGATGTCCTCTGTAGAGGGCATGACTACACCACTGACCCTCAAAAGCTAAAGCTATTCCCTTCTACTCTGAAAGGAGAAGCTTTAAGATGGTTTATGGGTCTAGGTGGATGTACTATCAACTCTTGGGATGATATGAAAACTTCCTTCCTCACAAGATATCAGGACTTTTGCAAGACTAGGGAGCTAAAATATGAAATCTTTAAGATCACTGCAAATCATATTGAAACTCTAGAAGAATATGTCGAATGATTTCATTATAATTTGTAGATATCTCCATACACCACCTTACCAAAAGAAGTCCTAAGAGCTATCTTAATTAAAGGAATGAAAGAAGAATGGATAGAAACTCTAAACTTAATGGGGAAAGGGGATATTTCTCAAGAATATTATGATGAAATCATTCGCTTGTGTATCAAGTGTTCGTGAAGAAGAACACACATGGGAATAGGAAGTTGAAATCCCATGAGCAGGGGAAGAAAACCACACAGTGGTGGAATAACACGAATGGAAATCAGTAACCTCCTGGAAGATTTCAAAACAAACATTCTGGGCATCCTCACAATGCAACTGGACATCCTATAGGATAAAAAAAACCAAGCCTTACCGAAATAAAACTTGGACATTTTCTGCCCATGTTGTCAAAAGAAGCACAACCAATGGGAGTGTCCATTAGACATGGTTCAAGCATGCACTATTTGTACCAAGGATCACGCCATTGAACAATGTCCATCACTTCCAGGGCTGAATGTAGTTTTCAAGGAAGCAAAAGAAGAGAAAGAGCCAGTGTATCTAATGAACGAACGTTGACAATGGTAGGCCAAACCTACAGGTATGTCACAAGACACATCCTAGTTCTTTCCTTCATCACAGTTTAATCAGCAATACAACCCTAGGGCAACATGGCAAGGCCAATCACCTTACTCAAATTGACAATCCTAGCCATTCCCTATGACACAGTGGCCAACTCAATCCTTTCCGGGTAATGGCTAGCCAAATTCTCCTTTTTATCTTGTTTGGAAAGGTAATCCCTATCAATCCCTATGGCCTACCTCCACTTCTCAAAATCTGAACTGGTCTACAAATTGGCAGCGACCTCTGTGAATATCCAGTACACCTATGGGTACATGTCCTCAACCTCAACATGCATTATCAAATCCTTATCCATTACAACAAAACCCTTAACCTCTTATGTGCCCTCAATTTCTAGCTCAACCAAATTTGAATCCCAATAACAGACTGGTTCAATTGGTGAGGATCGTTGAAAGCTCATACTATGAGATTGAACAAAAAGAATGTACTGAACTAAAATTAAGGTCAAGACATATCATCACCCTTGAGGAGAACAGGGACCAACCATCAATTGATATCGAAACCACGCCTGTACATATACCACCACCTGTAATTGATACTAAAATAAAACAAGGAGAAGAGACAAATCAACATAAATATCTTGAGGAACTCATAGTCACTTCTCCCCCATTCCCCGAAAGGTTAATGATACCTAAGCCAATTGTTTACCTAGATTTTGATCTTGTAGGGGAACTAAAAATCTTTGTATAAAAATTCCTCTCCTTGAGGCCATCCAAGACATTCCCATCTATGCTAAAATAGTTAAAGAGCTATGTGTAAAGAAGCTTGTGAGGAAAGCAAAAAAGTAACCCACCATTCATGTAATAGGAACCTTATCTGATTTACTCTTGGGAGGGGAAACTACGGTGAAGTATGAATATCCTGGGAATCCCATAGTGATAGTTCAAATATATGGCTGCTCTTTTCCAAATACACTAGTTGGTCTAGGTGAAGCCATTAACATTTTAACAACAAAAACTTGTCAAGAACTTGGTATCACAGCCTTGGAACCAACCACCACCTTACTAGAACTTGTTGATCATTTGGTGGTAAGGCCATAAGGAAATTTACAAGATATTATGGATTCTTTTGATTCATGGGAGTATCCAGTAGATTTTTTTTATAAACCCAAAGAGTCGATTGGATGGGCACCCTCTGATTCTAGGCCAACCTTGGCTGGCGACAGTTGATGCTTATATAGGCTGCTAAGAGGGCAACATGACTATTGCTAAGGGGGATGCTGTAAAAAATCTTGTTTTATAGCCTCCTACCAAACCAAGTCCACCCAGTTTAAAAATATGTAAACAATCACTAGCATACCTGGAAGAAAGAATCAGTTCACCACTCGCAGTAGGAGAGTACTTGAATTCAAAGATCAGACTGAAGATGACATTATCAACAACTTTATCAATTAGCGAGATAATGTGAGAAATGTAAAGTGTCAAATGTTAAAAGAAATTCTGGATAATGAAGCCTTGGAATATCCCTTGAAGGATACCGATGATCATCACATCCACATGACTGTTGTTCATAATAGCAAGCCTGTGGAAATTGAACTAGGAAAAGTTTTAAACATTAATGATAGCTTGGAAAAAGATCAATAGTAAAAGCTCATTCAGGTCGTACAAAAATATAAAGGGGCTTTTTCCTGGGATTATCCTGACATGAAGGGTATAGACCCACAGTTGTGTACACATCACTTCTATACTAGAAAGGATGCTCATCCTATCCGGCAACCTCGGCGGAGATTGAATCCGCATCTCAAGGACATTGTGAAAGAAGAGTTACAGAAGCTACTGGATGTGAATTTCATTTATCCTATTTCAGATAGCAAATGGGTCTTTCCAAAGGTGGTTGTCCCCAAGAAAAATGGGAAGTGGCTTATTTGTGTGGATTACTAGATCACTTCCCTCTTCCACTTATTGATCAAGTCCTCGATACTTTGGCAGGGAAGCAATTCTTTTCTTTTCTAGACGGCTTCAGCAGCTACAATCAGATTCAAATTTCCCCTAAAGACCAAGACAAACCAACCTTCACATGTCCTTGGGGTACATTTGCTTACAGAGTTTTACCATTTGGCTTGTGCAATGCCCCAACTACATTCCTGAGAGCTATACTCAACATTTTTTCCGACCTGATAAATGAAGGACTTGAAGTTTATATGGATGAATTTACTCCATATGGGGATGAATTTTATCAAGCACTGCAAACATTAGAAAAGGTTTTAGAAAGATGCATTGTTACCAGGTTATGTTTAAGCAATGTCAAGTGTCACATGATGATGACCAAAGGTGTAATCTTGGGACATTATATTTCTGCAACAGGGATACAGGTAGATACAACAAAAATACTGGTAATTCTTTTACTACCTACACCCTGTACTCAGATGGAGGCACATAGCTTCCTGGGATATGCAGGCTATTATTGTAGGTTTATAAAAAACTTTTCACAAATTTATGCTCCTTTATATGCTTTAATTAGAAATGTCGATTTTAAATGGTCTGACAAGTGTGACACAACTTTTACAAGTTTAAAGAAACTAGTCTCGATGGCACCAATATTATGTGGACCAAACTGGGAGTTGCCTTTTCACATATCCACAGATGCATCAGATGCAGTGATAGGCACTGTCATCAGCTAGAACGAGGACATAAAACCTTATGCTATATATTATATTAGCAAAAATCTTACTACTGTAGAGCTTAATTATACAGTAACAGAAAAAGAATTCTTAGTTGTCATTTATGCCATTAACAAATTTTTACATTATACTACCAAGTTTTTTTGTATAATGATCACTCTATCATTCAGTATTTAGCCAACAAACCAATCACAAATGGTCGAGTGACTTGTTGGCTATTGCTCTTGCAGGAGTTTGACATCACTGTTAAATATCATCTGGGGAAGGAAAACCCAGTCATTGATTTTCTGTCTCGAGTCCCAAAGCTAAATGATCCATTGGTAGTGGATGACCAATTTCGAACATTTGTTTGCCATAGCAGTCAAGATGCCATGGTACGCAGATGTAGCAAATTATCTGGAAATGGGGAAGCTTCCTAGGCATTTGACAACAAGGGAAAGGAAACAAATCTTCCAGCGGAACGCCCTATTCACTTGGATTGGCAGATATCTTTTTCACACAGGGTCCAATATGTGTATACATAGATGCATTCGTGAGGATGAGATTTATGACATCCTGAAGGCTTTCCATGATGAGCCCTGTGAGGGACATTTCACAAATCGAAGGACATGGCATAAGGTACTACAAATGGGTTATCACTGGCCCACTATTTTAAAGATGCTAAGAAATATGTCTAGGCTTGTGATAGCTGCGAAAGGATGGGCCAGCCTGGCGAATCTGATGAAATGACGCTGCAACCCCAAATAGTCATAAAACCCTTCGAATGATGGGCATTGGACTTTGTTGGCTCATTCCATTCGCCATCAAATTAGAAAGCCTACATATTGGTTGCCACATATCATGTGATGAAATTGGTGGAAACAGTAGATTTAACAAGAGCTACAGAGGAAGCCGTGATTAGCTTGCTCTTTGGGCTATTAGTTTAGTATTGTTTATCGCGGGAAGTGATAACAAATGGGGGAGGACAATTTGTAGGACATAAGATTACAGCCACTCTCACAATTCATCACATTACACACAAGATCACTTCCCCATATCACCCGCAGGCAAACGGGCAAGTCTAAAACACCAATAAGGTCATTGAAGCAATTCTGACTAAGACATTCTCAACCCATTGGCGAGACTGGGTTGCTAGACTACTAGAGGCCTTGTGGGCCTATTGCATAACTTGGAGGAATACTACTAGATACTCTTCGTACCAACTTGTATTCAGCGAAGAACCTATTGTTCGGATTGGATTTGAAATAAAGTCTCAAAGAATGGCTCATGAAGTGGGACTGGATTTAACAGAAGCCCAAACCAAGCAACTTCAACAAATTAATGAAATAGATGAGGTTCAACTACTTGCTCTGCAACAGACTATAATTATTCAATAGTAAAGGGAAAAGTGGCATGACAAGCTTATAAAAAAGAAGACATTTCAAAAAGGGGATTTGGCACTCCTCTATGACTCCATATTCCAAGATTTTCCGGGAAAGTTGCAAACAAGATGGCTCGGCCCTTATGAAATTCAAGAAGTACATAACAATGGTACTCTCAGTTTGACTACTGTTGACAGGTTTGGCCATTCTTTCAAGGTGAATGGGCATCAGGTGCATCTCTATCACAAACCACTCACCAAGGAGTCTTTCTGCGAGCAGGTATGTGAGGACCCCTCCATGCAAATATTAGCTGCAGGGAGTGATGACCCGACAACTTTTCTTTCATAAAATTATGATTTCCTTTAAATTGTAAATAATGTATATGTTCTTTTTGATTGATTGCAATTCAGTTAGGCATCACCATGTAAATATGAAAATTTTCTTGTTTTAGGTGTTTGGTAAGTGTTATTCAATCATGCTAGTGTTAGTTTCTTCACACTTCCATCAGTGATCAAATTGCTCTTTTGCATGCATATTAGGTGTCTCATTCGATCAACTGCATTCCATTAGGTCATGGATCAACTGAAGGTAGTGGTTTCATGTCAGTTTCCCTCATGACATCCACCTGCTGACCTGTTTACACATTTTTTTTAGTCTTTCACAGTCATCTTGTTTCATTTCATGTATAACAACTAGTCCTAGATTTTAGTCCCATTAGGTCTTAGGGTTTGTCAATCATTCTCAAGTAAAGAGGTTAGTAGGCATATGAAGGTTCATAAAGTCATAATTTTACTTCTGATATGCTCAATAAATATTTTTCACCTCAAAACTCTATTTTGAGGTGAAAACAGAGTATTTTTCTATTTTAATGATTTTCATGTAAATTCAATTATTTTTATATGTAATAAGCACTCAGCAGTTGTTCCTGGTCACCATGCCAATTCCTGCCACTGCAAAAGGAAAAGTATCAAGACACCAGTCCATCAAATTGCCAAGAAAAAGAGTCAAACTTCAAACTGAAAAACAGAGTTTTTGAAAAAGTTACCAAGACTTTAGAAAAGTGGTTTTGAAATGAAGAAAGTTTAAAGTGTAAGGTATATAAAGCAAAATCATGATAGAAAGTCATTTCATTGTAAAAAAGGTCAAGTGGAGAGCTAAAATCACATTTTGAAGGAAGGGTGAGCAAAAAGGGAAGAATAATCGAAATTTGGTGCAAGTTTTCCTGGCACTGCGCATTGGGAGCACGATGTTGCGCATTAGTCACTTTTCTCCTTCATTAAAATACACCAGTGCTACGCATTAGGCCAGTGCTATGCATTGGGTGGACCACGCTATGCATTGAGTTGCCAAGGTTATAATTCAACTAAATTCATCCTCCATCAACTCTTTTGCTGCATTCACCTCCTAACAAGTAAGTGTCAATACATCCTAAGCTTAAATAGGGTTTTTCATGTTTGGTTCATGATTTTTGCTTCCTAAAGGTCAAACCCTAGCTTGCCTCTATACTCTATTTCACATCATTGCAAAACCACAATCCCTTGTCCCTTTTCCCAACTTCATTGCACTAAAACTACCCCTTGATTCTATTTTCCCTTTCCCTATTTTCCCTAAGAAACTAATCCCCTTTATCAAACCCTAAGTCCCTCATACATCAAAACCCTAGCTCCCAAAATCCTTCCCTTCATTCCCCTACCTCATCTCATTACTATTGTTCCATTTACAAAATCTCTTCATACTCACCTTTTTCTTCCCACCTATTATCCATTATTCACCATATCATCACCACATTATCTCATAGAGACAAGCATGGAAAGAGGCAGTGAATTAGATTTTGAAGAGGACACTCTTAGTGATAGTTCAAGAGAAAGAAATTTGCAGAAAAGGAAGCCTCACAAAGGTGGAAATATCATCAAGGAGGAGCCCATCAGTATGAGTGAACTGCTTGCTTGTCCATTAGCGACCTCATGCTTTAGACATCTGTCATGTTTTGATTTTTGTGAAACGGAAGAGAAGCATTTAGTTCCCTTGACTCCAGTTGAACAAGAAGTGGTTAATGAGAGAGAAATATGGCTTGAGCTGGTAAATATCCACCTTGAGGGCCTTCTAAAGAAAGCAAATAAAGACAACAAGATGCTAAGGCATATGGCACATCATTATTTGACCCAAAATAGAATATGCAACTTAAGGATTAAGAACCTTAAGGCAAGATTAAGGAGGGCCTTAAAAAACAAAAAAAAGGATGAAAAGCTCAAAATTTTGGATGATGTGACTTTAGCCCAACAAAGTAACCCATGACGCAACTTTAAGCCAAAATTGGGCAAATTTTGAGACAATTTTGTCATTTTCCAATTTTTGAATTAGAAACACACAAAATTTTATGTGATGCGCGCATTGAATTTGTGCATCCTCTTGACAAATGGCTTATAGATTTGGATTCAACATCAAAAAATAAGCAAACAAAGAAAGTTTCATCAATTTTGGAGAAGATATGGGTCAGCAAAAGAGCAGAAAACACCCAAAAAATGCCCTCTTTGCCACTTTTTGGACCCACAGGAAGCAATCTTGGGAGAATCAACTTTTGGAGGATCAAATCAACTACAAATCAGAAAATTCAAAGTGTTCCAGAAACTAGTCAGGCAGAGCTTTCCAAAAATCCATCTTGGGTCTGATTTGGGTGAGTGGAAGGCCTCCAAAGGTAGCCTTGAAGTGGCGCTGTGCATCAGGTAGATTTTGTCAATTTTGCCTAAAACTCAAAATTTCACCCAGTTTCTTCAATGGTTGACTTTTCTTCTTCTTTAGGTAAATGTATGCATGTTAAATGATGTATTTGATGTAGGTATAGATGAAAATCACCTCATATGGTAGATACATCAAGTTCCAAGAGGTTTTGAACTGTAATGAATTGGTTCCCTAAGTTTTAGAGGCAAGTTGTTCCACTGCCTACTTTTGTGTTCCTAGTTTAGATATGGTTGAAACCACCCCTTTTCTCATGGATTCGACCTTGATAGCTAGCATGAGTGGTTTCCTTACCTATATTATGTAATTTCTTAGTCATTTGTAAAGGTTGGACTTTTTGGAAGTGGTGCACACATTGTATACTTGTATCAGCAGATTGGCAAGGAATAAAACCAGGTTTTGCAGTTATTTTTGTGGGATTCTTGTGATACTATGTTTTTGTATTGTTTCTTCTTTTGTAATAAGCTTTTCTCATGTGTTATATGTTTCAAATTCTTTCCTTTCCTCTAAAGTAAATGAATCAAGAGAAATAGGCAAAATACATTGATATCAGTGCTTTGCCTTGGGACTGCATTTAGTTTTTAATGTTTTCAGCAGTCTGAAGAGGATTCATGGTCTTTGAATGCCCCCCTCAGCCCCTTATTAGTCTTAAATCAACCATTTCACTCAATTACTAGTGCATAAACACTTATCTATTTCGCCCCACAAAACATGTCTACAATTCTGACTTGATTTCCCTGACCCAAGATGCCTGTTCCATTTGATCCAGCAACCAAACCATCAAAATCAACCAAAACCCATAGAGCTACTATACTAGCCTAAAATCTAATTTCAATTCAGTCATCTCAAGCTGTAAATGCAGTCATCTTAACTGAGATTGACAAGGAGAGAGCCCTCTCCCAACCTAGTAGGGCTAGCTACCAGGTTAAGCATGGTTTGTGGTTATCCTAGGATTGCCTCCCTTCAGCCTGAGGTCGATCTAGGCTCTAACAAATTGATTGAATGATTTTTGTTCAATCAGTTGAACAACACTTATGTTTGTGTGTGTGTTGTTGTTCAATTGATTGAATGATTGATGTTCAATCAATTGAACATCACTTATTTTTATGTTTATATTGTTGTTCAATCAATTGAACAACATATTTTTGCATTTTTTTATTTTTCTATTCAAATGACTGAATGATTGTTATTCAATTGATTGAACAACACTTTTTGCATTTTTTCGATTTTTGTTGTTCAAACAACTGAACGATTGTTGTTCAATCGATTGGACAACACTTTTTGCATTTTTCGATTTTTTTTGTTCAAACGACTGAATAATTGTTGTTCAATCGATTGAACAACACTTTTTGTATTTCTTATTTTTGCTGTTCAAACGACTGAACGATTGTTGTTCAATCAATTGGACACCACTTTTTGCATTTTTTGATTTTTGTTGTTCAAACGGCTGAACGATTGCTGTTCAATCAATTGAACAACACTTTTTGCACCTTTTTCTAATTTTTCTATTTAATCAATTGAATGATGCTCAATCCATTGAACAACTCTTTTTGCATTTTTTTCTTTTCCATTTTTGTTGTTCAAACGATTGAATGATTGTTGTTCAATTAATTGAACAACACTTTTACGTTTTTTGTTTTGTTGTTCAAACGATTGAACGATTGTTGTTCAATCAATTGAAAAACACTTTTATGTTTTTGATTTTGTTGTTTAAATGATTGAACGATTGTTGTTCAATAAATTGAACAACAATTTTGTGTTTTTTTCTTCTTTTCAATTTTGTTGTTCAAACGATTGAATGATTGATTAGATATCATTTTGGGATTCAACTGCGTTAAGTAAGTCATTCACGTATGACCATTTCCATGAGAGGTAGTCGTAATTGACTAATTTCTCATGATTTTTAAATAGTTCACTTAGCATTCATTGCATCGGGTGATGCTCACAGGGGTGAAGAAGTGGGATTGAAACTAGTGAAATGTGGAGAACGAATAACATAACATCAATCGTCACTTCCGGGGCTTGCAGCCAATAACCAGAACTTCCCAGGAGGTCACCCATCCCAGATATCCTCTGGCTCAAGCACGCTTAACTGTGGAGTTTTTCCCCACAATCAAGCCCACTTAGCTTGCTACCCCATTTGCAAAACCTTAGCAAGTATTGTGCCTCAAGAACCATTCAAGTAGAGATCCCTTGACTCTTTTTGAATTTAAGTATGGGGGTTTACGCAGTGCATTATATTAGATATCATTTTGGGATTCAACTGTGTTAAGCGCGCTTGAGCCAGAGGAGATCTGGGATGGGTGACCTCCTGGGAAGTCCTGGTTACCAGGTGCAAGCCCCGTAAGTGATGATTGATGCTATGTGATTTGTTCTCCACATTTCATTAGTTTCAATCCCACTTCTTCACCCCTTTGAGCATCACTCGATGCAATGAGTGCTAAGTGAACTATTCAGAAATCATGAGAAATTAGTCAGTTATGACTACTTCTCATGGAAATGGTCATACATGAATGACTTACTTAAAGCAGTTGAATCCCAAAATGATATCTAATATAATGCACTGCGTAAACCCCCATACTTAAATTCAAAAAGAGTCAAGGGATCTCTACGTGAATGGTTCTTGAGGCACAATACTTGCTAAGGTTTTGCAAATGGGGTAGCAAGCTAAGTGGGCTTGATTGTGGGGAAAAACTCCACAGTTAAGCGCGCTTGAGCCAGAGGAGATCTGGGATGGATGACATCCTGGGAAGTCCTGGTTACCGGGTGCAAGCCCCGGAAGTGATGATTGATGCTATGTGATTCGTTCTCCACATTTCACTAGTTTCAATCCCACTAGTTACCGGGTGCAAGCCCCGGAAGTGATGATTGATGCTATGTGATTCGTTCTCCACATTTCACTAGTTTCAATCCCACTTCTTCACCCCTGTGAGCATCACCCGATGCAATGAGTGCTAAGTGAACTATTCAAAAATCATGAGAAATTAGTCAGTTACGACTACCTCTCATGGAAATGGTCATACGTGAATGACTTACTTAAAGCAGTTGAATCCCAAAATGATATCAAATCAAAGTTATTGTTGGAGTGGTGAAGGGTGTTATCCAATAGTTAGATAAAATAACTGGTCGGATACCATGCACAGTAGGACTGCGCAAGGGCAACAAAGTGGTGGTTCCAGTTCACCCAAGACGACGAGCCATTGAGGATAGAATCATTAGCCACAGGCGTAGATCGCAGTGAAACACTCAGTCTGCTCACATTGTTGGGCCGTGAATCAGGTTCGATCCACCGTTGGACGCGCCGAGATGCACCTCACCAAGAGAGGGAGTGTTCGTATTGCAGACAAAAATCGTGCAGACCAATGGGTTAGCTGTGATTGTTTATCGCATCAGTCGCATGGGACTATACCGCTGATGGAAGAGGCAGTACTAGCACATTTACAATCACAACCAAACGCCGACATTGCTGATCTTAAGGGTGATGTCTCTCTGTAGCAGTCGAGGCAGCCAAGAGGGTAATTTTGTGTGGCAAGTTGAACGTCGGGCCATCTAATGAGCAAAGGTGTGAGTCTGGTTTGCAAATCAAATATTTGGTCGCCAGGAGTACTGCCAACATGGAGCGAACTGAAGGATTTTAGTGAAGTCGTCTCTTTCTAGTTTCATAAGATTCAGTTCTGGCAGTGACCATCGATTCATCGTAGGAGCCAAGGTTATAGGATAAGCACATAACCAAGCCGACGCCAAACGTTCACTGTGAAGTCATTGTGAATCATTATAGAGGAAACCATGAAGCCATACTTCTCAACGCCTGGATCATACATTTGATTAGACAGGTCATCACATCAATTCTGACGTTACGAAGAGAGCCCGGTGACCACACAACATGTGTTGAAATTGGCATGCGACTGATCTTAATCGAGGAGGGCATAGATGCGACTGTAGAGAGGCCGCCGAGCCAATCGTATCAACATTCAGATTGAAAAGGGGGCTAAGTAACCAGGCAAGGGCTAACCAGCCTGCCATAGGGCATTAAATGCTCTGGAACATGTAGACTATATAACAAAATAACACACAACCTCTATTTTTAATTTATGTAGCCACTGAGGCTGTGTGTTATTTTGTTATATAGTCTACATGTACCAGAGCATTTAATGCCCTATGGCAGGCTGGTTAGCCCTTGCCAAGCAACCATATCCCTGTCTTGGGGAGCGCCAAAGGCCATACAGGCCGGAGATTTAATTAGACAGTGCATATCTACTAGCTAGGTAAGTGAAGAGTCATCGAAGGCGCAAAATCGACGTGGATGATCTTTCAAATGTCATGTTGGGTGTCGAGTCATTTACAATGGATATCCAGGTAGACGTCAACGAGGGTCGAGAGATCCCACGATCAACGTGGAGCAATAGAAGCAATTGTTCGGGCTGCATCACAGTCAATTGAAAAATTTTTGAACACTAAGTTCGACTTTGCTCTTCTAGGGTGGAAGGACAAGGTATATTACTAAGGATTTCGTGGCCCACATTTATCTCTGCAAGAAGGGCTAAATTGATCTGTTTGTGGCTATAATTGCTGGCAGATCCTGAAGATTAAATCCTTTACGTTTCTTGGAGGCCAAGAGTATTATAGTCACAATCTCTTCTTGTTTATTCAGAGCTGTTTATTCAGAGCCAAACTCTATCTCATTTCTTCAGAGGTAATTGCATTTATCAAAGGCCCGAGTTCTTTTTGTTGGGGATTTTTCTGGAAAAATCCCAAAAACAAAAAAAAATTCAAGCACACAGAGGCAATGCTCTGTTTCCTTTACTCCAGGATCTTTTTGCACAGGGAAGCTTTTTTTTTTTTTTAAATTACTCAGAACAGAGTATTGCACCACCATAAAAGATTTTCTATTTATTAAAACAAATTCACTGATACATATTCATCCTCTTTCACTCAGAGGGATTCACCAAACCATTTCAACAAAATTACTCTGTCTCCTTTGAAATTTTACACCACTGTGTGTAAAAGTTTCATTTACATTCATTGCTGTGTGAAAACAAGAATTACAAGGATTTACTGCTGTAAAAGTAATAAAAGGATCAACACACTGCTGTGTGAAAAACTACGTATTCACCAAAACTTACTGTTCCCTTTTCACTGTTGTATGAAACAATTCATGGTTTTTGATACAAGCTTCCCCCTGGTTTTCTTCATTCACTTCTTCACCTTCGCTCCTACACTGTTGTGCGTTCTCATCTCTCACTTACCAAATTGTCCAAAAAATTGTTTTACTTGTTCTGTTAAAACCAAACTTACGCCCGTGAAAAATTAAAAAGCAATAAAATTAAAACTATATGACATTGCCCATGCCATTATTAATTCACGCCCATACATGCCGTAAAAAAAAACTTAAAAATCCACCTACGCATATGAAAATTCTTTAATAAAGGTATGGTCAAAATGCAACTTGACTTTACTTCACGCCAAGCTTTTAATGTTGGCCGTATGCAGCTTGGAGCAATCGACGGCGGAGAACGCTGGAGCTTGATGGAGCAAATTGGACAAAGGAGGAGACATCGGACGAGCACTTTTGACCGACATTTACCTTCCGAGAAGTTGCCAAAGGGTGATGTCACGCCTCATCCACGCGTCAACCCTTGAACCTTCTCGGAGCGCCTATGTACGGAAACCACTTCACGCAAAAGCAGTTCCGACAAATTTACCGGTTTATGGTTTCACTTTGGTGGTTTTGGGCGTATTAAATGCAGGCCCGTTCAAGTGATGCGTGGGTGAAATTACAATTTCAACACTCCCCTTTAATTTCAACTGCTGGGCATTCAGTCATACCCAGACACTTCCTCAAAAATTCAAAGCTTTTCTGATCTAGTGGCTTTGTCAAGATGTCTGCAACCTGTTCTTGAGTCCTGCAATGTTCTAGGACAATTTCTCCATTGTTCACCAATTCTCTGATGTAGTGAAA
>APFE030130917.1:7537-18968 GCA_000404065.3 Pinus taeda
CATAATTTTGCTTTCCATTTTTCTTGCCAACCTGAATGTCTTCTCCAATGAATTAGGTTCCCAAAGACAAACCTCAGGTTGAACGTTATCCTTTGAAGTCCCTATGAAGATATGAATCCTCTGTTTCTCTTGAATATCATTTACCCTTATATTCAATTTTTGGAAGTCCTCAATGTGCTCTTCCTTTGGAGTTCCTCAAGGTGTTTCTCTTTGTATCCTCATAATGTGCTATAATTACCTCCATGAAAATTGACCAAGTTACAAGTGGTTTATGCGAACAAATACCTTTATACCATAAAAATTGATTAGGTTCTAAATATAAATATGCAATACTTACCTTTTGTAACAATAGCACATCATGTAGATCAAAATATTTGTCCATCTGTAATATCCATGTTATGGGATCCTTTCCATCAGAATTCCTCATATTGATTTTTCAAATAGGTCTATCTTCAATCCAATGTTAGATTCTATGAAATCATGATTAACAGTTATTTTTTTCTCATCATGAGTTTCTTCTACTACCTTTTCATCATCATGAGGCCTTTCTTGTAGCATCTTTGTCCCACCTTCCTTCAAACCTTCCATGTCTTTCTTCAAATCTTACATGCATTTCTTCAAATCTGCTTCCATGGCACATATAAAACTTATTATCTTAGCTTCGATCAATTTATTCAAATCATCCATCTAAATTATCTTACTAGGTGTTTCTACTTTCTTGATTCGAGTTATTATTTTTATTTCTTTTAGGATCTCGATCTTGAATCTATTGTATCTTTGAAATTTTGAATCCCCAAGGTTTGAAATTGTGACATGCAGTAGCCCTCTGCATCATATTTCCAATTCCACCAGTCAGATCAATATTGGATTCTTCGATAAATAGTTATGCGAAATCTCCTACGATGACCTTATTATAGACTGGTTTAGGAGAACGAACTTGTATGACCTCTCACATGTCACCGTTTCGACCTTCGAACCTAAAACAAATACACAACAAAGTATAGTCTGTCCTATTTCCATAACATCTTGTGAAATTGCAATCTGATTCTTAGAGAGAATGTTATGATGATTTTCCCAAGGTCACCTATTTGGTATATAATTCTGGAGTCTACAAAAATCCTAAATTCCTCAAATCATATCTCCGAAGATATAGTGAGACAATATTTGCAATTTGGACCTAAGAATCACTGATATTTAAGATCAAATGGGTTTTATTTTTTAGCTTCTGAAACGTCATAGAAAAAAAGTTATAGAAAAAATCTCATGATGACCTATTTTGGAGCACCAAAACCTTAGAATCCAAAGCTCTGATACCAAATGTTATGCAACCAACTCACAAAATAGAAGAACAGATAGATCAATGCCTTCAAAATCATCCTCTTCAAGGGGGAAGCCTCCTTTACATTACACAAATGAACAAGACTTCGATGATACAAATGACAATACCTACTTTCTATATATAGGATTCTAAGGGGTCCCAATACAATCAGAGCCCACATAACAATAATATTGTAAGGGCACAACAATAACAATAGTGGGCTTCTATGGGGCATAATAATAAAAATATGGGGACTATATGGGTACAATAATAAAATAAGGGGGTTTCATTAATAACAATAAGGGGTTACACTAGTAGCATACGGACCTAACATGCTCCTCTCCTTCAAAACTTCTTGTCCTCTAATGCCAAATGTTATGAAACCAGCTCACAAAAAGATAGAAAAGATAGATAAACAACCTAGAAATCAGCCTCATCGATGGGGAAACCTTCTTTACATTACAAAAATGAACAATTCTTGGATCATACAAATTAAAAGATCTCCTTTCTATATATAAGAGTCTAAGCGGTCCCAATACAATTATAGCCTAGATAAAAATAATATTGTAGGGGCACAATAATAACAATAGTGGGCTTCTATGGGGTACAATAATAACATGGGGACTATATGGGCACAATAATACAATAAGTGGTTTTCACTAATAACAATAAGGGTTTACACTAGCACTATAGGGACCAAACAACCTTGCTTTATATTTCTCAATGTTGTGATCAATTCCATGTTTGATTTTGAATAGCCATTTTGAAGTCACAACAAATTTCCCTTTTGGTCTAGGTACAATATCCCATACATCATTTTTCCTAATTTATTCATATTCTTCAACCATAGAATCCTTCCAAACTTTTTCTTTTATATATTCTTTGAATGAGGACGGTTCAACTTGAATCATAGTACTCATAGCTACAACATATCCCTGATACCTTCATGGTTGTTTCCTTTCTCTGAATGATTTGTAGATGGGGACATTTCTTTCAGTATCCTGTAAGTATCTCAGATCCAAACTGGTCTCTTCTTACAGGGAGAATTACTTGGAAGAAGATATAAGACATCCATAGGTTATATGGAACCATCAATCAGATTGGAATCAAGCACGAACGAACCATAAAAATATCCCAGTCATCATTCTCTTCATTGGGAGGAGGAGGTCGAGGAAGATCTATTGTTTTTCCAAGAGCTGGATCTTCATGAAATCTTATGTCCCTACTAATCTTAACCTTCCTTTGAATAGGAATATAAATTATATATGCTTTATAATTTCCAACTGAAAAATATACATTTTCTACTAGTAGTTTCCATATTGTTCCATTCGTCTTTCAGCGCATGAGAATATACGAAGCATCCAAATACACGAAGATAGTTGATATCACACTTAATACCTGTGAATATTTTTTTTAGGAGACTTGTTTTCTAATGCTTGATGAGGCACTCTGTTTTGAACATATACAACAATAGATGTCCCTTCCTCCCATATGAACTTTGGCACCTTTTGATCATGGAGCATAGCATAGGAGGCTTCTAATATAGACTTGTTCTCCTTTATGCTAGACCATTCTGTTCGGGAGTGTATGCCACAATTTCTTCTTTCTTGATTCCTTGTTTCTTGCAAAATGTTACGAATTATTTTGAAATGTATTCGCCTCCATTGTTTGACCTGAAGACTTTGATTCTCTTTCCTGATTTATTTTTGATCAAGGCTTTGAATTCGTTGAATGTTTCGAAGGCTTCATCCTTGTGCTTAAGATAGTATATACATGTCTTTCATCATAAGTATTCAATAAAGGTGATGTAGTAGATATGACCACCAACATAATGACATGCTTCAGACCACATATATCGGAATGAATGAGATGGAGGGTGTCATTTGTCTTTCTCTTACTATAGGGAAATGGTTCCCTTGTTCTCTTTCCACTTTCACAACCTGGAAAAACTCCATCATGATGAGATTGAACATCAGGAATACCAGAGACCAATTTCTACAAATTTGGAAGTGCATCATAGTGAGGATGAGCCAGTCTGTGGTGCCATAATTCACTGAAATGATTGGTGATATGAACCAATGCTAGAAGAGGCCTATTACACAACATTTTGTCACTGTACCTGTACTCCCAATTCCTTGATCCTCGGGGATCTCTACAGTGAACCTTGTATGTTTTTCCTTCATCGAGAAACTCCCATTATCTCCCTCTTTATGAGTAGATCATTCCCCTTTTGCACCATTTCCCCTGAAACTTATGTTTTTCCCAGTTTACAAGGCCAGTGCTAATGACCTTTGTCTCCCCTGTGCCAATGTGAAGAGATTAGCACTATTCCCCATGCTGACCTATGCGACTGAGTTGTGTTCCAGTCATGTCGGTTCTGTTATGGAAATTTTCTTAAATTAGAGCTGAAGCTTCCAACTCTAGAAGCTTTGTAATGGAAGTCCGGTAAATGGTTTGGCTTGATGGGGTCGAGGATGACAGTTTCGACTCCTTCCCCTTATAATGATGGAACTACCTCAAGGGATAAGTCCTTATCCCATGAGAAGAGGATCCATCTCCCGTTCATATTTCCTATATAAACCTCCCTTCTTCCCAAGCACAAGCTAGTTAGAGTGTTGGCTGAGTGCAAGTATAATATTTTGATTAGACAAGCAAGCCATTACTAGTTGTAGCCATCTAGTTATGTGAGGGAGAAGTGTGTTCGGTTTGGAGTGAAGCCTAAAGGGAAGAGCCTTTAAACTATTGTTGTTTGAAGCCATCATGGAGTGCTAACAGAAGTGTGTGGGAACCTGGACTTGTCAGAGGAAGACTGCGACGTAAAGATGAATTCTTGTAATCTCTTTTTGACATTAATATATGCAACTATTGATTGATTTCCTACATGTTTTGTAATATTACATATTCATGTCTTAATGCATCTTGACTTGTTAAGCAGGTTGAATTGCAATTTGTCTATTATTATGTTTGTGTGTTGTTGTTGTTTACTTGTTTCAGGAGCTTGAAGAAGGAAGCAAGAGATTGTTGAAGTGAGAAAATGAGGACACCATCAAGTAGGATAAGTGATCAAGAGGTAGGCCCTCTTGATTGATTCTAGCCTGAGGAAAACTTCCATATAATGTATCTGTTGTGGCTAGACCCATTACCGTGCGAGAGGATTTTTTTCATGTCCGCACTTATAATTTTACTTCACCACAAATTCACGACTATATTTGGGAGATCCCATCTTTTGTTTATTTTGGATTTCATGATTTTCTAAGAAATTTTCTAGTTTCACATTTTCCCTTTGGTTTTGTTTCTTTTCTCCTGCTTACTGGCCTAAGTCTAAAATTCATAGTAGCAGATCTGGTCCCTATTTTGATTTTTTTCTTCCTTATTTGCCTTGGCCAGTGTGTTTAATCCACTGATAGTCACATTGGCCAATTCAAATTGCATAGCAACAGTCGCGCTGACTAGTACCCCCATTCCTCAATCCTCGAGGACCTCTATAGTGAACCCCACATGGTTTTCCTTCATGGAGAAAATCCCATTATGTCCCTCTTCGTGAGCAGATCATTCCACTTTTGAACCATTTCCCCTAAAACTTTTGTTTTGCTGAATTTACAAGGCCGACGCTAATGACCTTTGTCTCCTGCACGCCGATGTACAGAGATTAAAACTATTCCCCATGCTGACTCATATGACTGAGCTGTCTTCTAGTCACATCGGTCCTCTTATGGAAATTTTTTTAAATAAGAGCCAAAGCTTCCAACTCTATAAGATTCGTAATGGATGTCTAGTAAATGGTTTCGTTGAATTGGGTCAAGGATGATAGTTTGGGCTCCTTCCCACTATAATGATGGAACTACCTCAAGGGATAAGTCCTTCTCCCATGAGAAGAGGATCCATCTTCCATCCATATTTCCTATATAAACCTCCCTTCTTCCCAAGCACAAGCTAGTTAGAGTGTTGGCTGAGTGTGAGTATAGTATTTTGATTAGACAAGCAAGCTATTACTAGTTGTAGCCATCTAGTTGTGTGAGGGAGAAGCGTGTTTGGTTTGGAGTGAAGCCTAAAGGGAGGAGCCTTTAAACTATTGTTTTTTGAAGCCATCATGGAGTGCTAGTAGAAGTGTGTGGGAACCTGGTCTTGTCAGAGGAAGATTGTGATATCAAGACGAATGGTTGTATTCTCTCTTTGAGATTAATATATGCAACTATCGATTAATTTCCTACATGTTTTGTAATATTACATATTCATATCTTAATGCTTCTTGACTCGTTAAGTAGGTTGAATTGAAATTTGTCTATTATTATTTTTGTGCGCTTTTGTTATTTACTTGTTTCAGGACCTTGAAGAAGGAAGTGAGAGATTTTAGGTATAGGGGGTTTACGCAGTGCTTTATATTATATATCATTTTTTGGCATTCAACTGCATTAAGTAAGTCATTCATGTATGACAATTTCCATGAGAGGTAGTCGTAAGTGACTAATTTCTCATGATTTGAAGACTTGACTTAGCACTCATTACATTGGGTGATGCTCACATGGGTGAAGAAGTGGGATTGAAACTGGTCAAATAAATCACATAGCATCAATCATCACTTCTAGGGCTTGCACCCGGTAACCAGGACTTCCCAGGAGGTCACCCATCTTAGATCGCCTTTGGCTCAAGAACGCTTAACTGTGGAGTTTTCCCCACAATCAAGCCCACTTAGATTTCTACCCCATTTGCAAAGCCTTAGCAAGCATTGTGCCTCATGAACCATTCAAGTAGAGATCCCTCCACTCTTTTTGAATTTAAGTTTAGGGGGTTTACGAAATACATTATATTATATATCATTTTTTGGGATTCAACTACGTTAAGTAAGTCATTCACATATGACCATTTCCATGAGAGGTAGTTGTAAGTGACTAATTTCTCATGATTTGAATAGTTCACTTAGCACTCATTACATCGAGTGACGCTCAGAGGGGTTAAGAAGTGGGATTGAAACTAGTGAAATAAATCACATAGCGTCAATCATCACTTCTAGGGCTTTCACTCGATAACCAGGACTTCCAGAGAGGTCACCCATCCCAGATCGCCTCTGGCTCAAGTGCAATTAATTGTGGAATTTCCCCACAATCAAGCCCACTTAGCTTTCTACCCCATTTGCAAAACCTTAGCAAGTATTGTACCTCATGAACCATTCAAGTAGAAATCCCTCCACTCGTTTTAAATTTAAGTAAAAGGGGTTTACGCAGTGCATTATATAAGATATTATTTTTTGAGATTCAACTATGTTAAGTAAGTCATTCACGTATGACCATTTCCATGAGAGGTAGTCGTAAGTAACTAGTTTCTCATGATTTGAATAGTTCACTTAGCACTAATTGCGTCGGGTGATGCTCACAGTGGCGAAGAAGCGGGATTGAAACTGGTGAAATAAATCACATAGCGTCAATCATCATTTCTGGGGGTTGCACTTGGTAACCAACACTTCCTAGGAGGTCACCCATCCCAGATTACCTCTGGCTCAAGCGTGCTTAACTGTGGAGTTTTCCCACACTCAAGCCCACTTAGCTTGCTACCCCATTTGCAAAACCTTAGCAAGTATTGTGCCTCATGAACCATTCAATTAGAGATCCCTCCACTCTTTTTGAATTTAAGTATAGGGGGTTTACGCAGTGCATTATATTAGATATCATTTTTTGGGATTCAACTGTGTTAAGTAAGTCATTCACGTATGACCATTTCCATGAGAGGTAGTAGAAAGTGACTAATTTCTCATGATTTGAATAGTTCACTTAGCACTCATTGCATCGAGTGATGCTCACAGGGCTGAAGAAGTGGGATTGGAACTGGTGAAATAAATTACATAGCGTCAATCATCAGTTCCGGTGCTTGCACCCAGTAACCACGACTTCCTGGGAGGTCACCCATCCTAGATCACCTCTGGCTCAAGCGCGCTTAACTATGGAGTTTTCCCCACAATCAAGCCCACTTAGCTTGCTACCCCATTTGCAAAACCTTAGGAAGTATTGTGCCTCATGAACCATTCAAGTAGAGATCCCAAAAAGTTATATCTAATATAATGCATTGCGCAAACACCCTATAATTAAATTCAAAAAGAGTGGAGGGATCTCTAATGGGGTAGCAAGCTAAGTGGGCTTGATTGTGGGGAAAGCTCCACAATTAAGCGCATTTGAGCCAAAAGAAATCTGGGATGGGTGAGATCCTGGGAAGTCCTAGTTATCCAGTGTAAGCCCGGAAGTGATGATTGACGCTATGTGATTTATTTCACCAGTTCCAATCCCACTTCTTCACCCTTGTGAGCATCACCCGATGCAATGAGTGCTAAGTGAACTATTCAAATCATGAGAAATTAGTCACTTACGACTACCTCTCATGGAAATGGTCATACATGAATGACTTACTTAACGCAGATGAATCCCAAAAAATGATATCTAATGTAATTCACTGCGTAAACCCCCTATACTTAAATTCATAAAGAGTGGAGGGATCTCTACTTGAATGGTTCATGAGGCACAATGCTTGCTAATGTTTTCCAAATGGGGTAGCAAGCTAAGTTGGCTTGATTATGGGGAAAACTCCACAGTTAAACGCACTTGAGCTAGAGGCGATCTAGGATGGGTGACCTTCGGGGAAGTCCTCATTACCGGGTGCAAGCCCCAGAAGTGATGATTGATGCTATGTGATTTATTTTACCAGTTTCAATCCCACTTCTTCACCCCTGTGAGCATCACCTGATGCAATGAGTGCTAAGTGAACTATTCAAATCATGAGAAATTAGTCACTTATGACTACCTGTGATGGAAATGGTCATACGTGAATGAATTACTTAACGCAGTTGAATCCCAAAAAATGATATCTAAGTGAGAGATTGTTGGAGAGAGCAAGTGAGGACATCATCAAGTAGGATAAGTGACCAAGATGTAGGCCCTCTTGATTGATTCTAACCTAAGGAAATCTTCCATAGAATGTATCTGTTGTGGCTAGACCGATTATCGGGCTAGAGGAATTTGTTCCCGTCTGCACTTATAATTTTATTTCACCACAAATTGGTGACTCCGCTACGGAGATCCTGTCTTTTGTATGTTTTGGATTTCATGATTTCTTGAGAACTTTGCTAGTTTCACATTTTCCCATTGGTTCTATTTATTTTCTCTTGCTTACTAGCCTAAGTCTAAAATTCATAGTAGCAGATGTGGTCCCTGTTTTGATTTTGATTTTTTTATTTTTCCATAGTTGCCTTGGCTAGTGAGTTTAATCCACTGACAGTCACATCGAACAGCCTCTGGCGCTTGTTGTCAGTTAGGCAGTTGCCCCAATGCCTGTATGTGAAGATTATGGCTTGAACCCAATCTTGGCTAGTGTGTTCTGCTCTTGTGTTTTTGACCCCATGAGCCTTTTTTACTATTTTCTCCCTGATTAGGCAACTAATTTTCATTTGGTTTTTTCTTGCTTGTTGGCTTGTCATCTTGCTATTTGATTGGTTGACTCATTGAGTGGTTAGCGATAGTAGGGCATCTAGTTAGTCGCCCATTCAACAGCTTGTGGACTCATCAAGTCAGAGTGTGGGTGTGTTTGCTCCCTACATTTCTTTTTGGTCCTTTTACGACTTTGACCTCTTTTACACAAGTTTGAAAAAAGTTTTTCTTACTAGCTTGAACGTCTTTTTCCAGCACAGATTACATTGTTGGTCTTGTGTTTGGTAAAGATGGTATTTCATTAATCTGAATGAGCTGCTCTTTTCATGTTTTCATTTGCTTGAAGAGCTCATAGTCTCAAAATATTTTTCACTGAAATATTGTATGTGAAAAGTTTGTTTCGTTGTTTCATGAGAAAGTATGAAATTCTAGCTTGTTTCATCATTATGATTTGAATCTCTTAAAAACTAGAATTGCATCAGCATTTGAAAAGGAAGAGAAATTTTTTCATTCTAAAAGGACTAATAGATGAGTGCTTGTCAGGAAATTAGGCATTGGAATGCATTTTTCATTAGTTTATTTTTTGAAAAAGTGAAGTAGTGAAAGATCATTTCATTTTTAGTTTCTTGATTGTTTGCATTTGATTGAGTACTTTCTACCCTGTCTAGTGTAGGCATTTCATCGAATTGAAAGGGTCTTGTCCAATTTAGTTGCATTTTTGGGTTTTCAAGAAGCATCATTAAGACCTGAAAACTGAAAATTAAGTCAAGATCAACTTTAAAATGAAGTCAATTAACCTGAGGCGCATTTGACATTAACGATCATATCTGTAATGTCTAGGCTAGAGATGTGTTCCGACATCTTTAAACCTAGTAGCTATCGTTAGCTTCAGTGTTAGATAATGCTATCATTTTATCCTTTTATGCCTAGGAAGCTGACTCATCGACCTTGCGAACGTGATACACTGAACACAGCATTCGCGGAGATTTCCTTCTTGTACTTGTTGGTTCACTAGGATGTATTTTGCAATCCATGGTTCCCTGGTAATCCTATTTACCTATATCATCTAGAGTAGTCATTTGTCCTTTTTGACTCATTAGACTTAAAATATCATTTGAGCACTTGTCCTTTCAACCTCGTTTCCAATCGGAAGTGATAGAGTCATCTTTGTTTCTTTCTCGACCCTTTAAAAATGAAAGAACATCAATCTTTTATGCATCTTAATAATTGATTGCCCGCGATCCAAAAATCTTGTTAGTCTTTCCTCTCGAGGGTTTCCCTTATTCAGAAGGTATTCCCTCCAGCTTGCCACCGAGATATGTGTCTTTAGGACACTTAGTTTCAGGCACACCTAGTGCCTCTTCATTCTGTCGTAATTTTGTTTGGGCATCGGGTGTCAGGCCTATGTCAGGTCTATTTTTCATGAACATAACTTCCCAACCAGTTGTTACTTCAGTCTTGATGCAACCCACCATCCTGAATACTCTTGTATCATCGATCTGAATTTCACGTCTGTCACAGCCGGCAGTTTCAAATATTATCTCTACCTATTCTTCCATCCCATTAGTCAGTGGCCAGATTGTGCCACTACCTGGGGGCAGAACTTGAATGTCTCTATGGCATCAGGTGCCACTAATGTGAGTAGCTCACAAGCTCACATGATTCGTATAAACCAACCCTCTTCTGGTATTATTTATAACCCTGCTGACCCTATTGGATCAAGCAATTTCCAGTACCAATAGGTTCAGAATCCTGGTAGTCCATTTGGATCGAGTAATGTTCAGTATTAGTAGCCCTATGGGGCTTAGGTCCAATACCAAAATCCTTACATTCCATATGGTTCTCAAGGATTGGTTAATCAACCTTACACCCTCCAATCTAGGTAGTACATCGAGCCTGGCTATGGCCAGATTCAGTTCGATAATTTCTCGAGCATTATTCAAGTACCCTTGCAACAACAAGGACAACCTTTACAACAACCAGGGCAACCTTTGTTACCACAAGGGAAACCTTTGTTGTAGCAAGGGTTTTCCACACAACAACAAGGGCACATTATCCCATAGGAAGGTCACCTGCAACAACCACAAGCTCAATCCTTCCAATAGTTGCAGCAGGCCACGCAACAGCAGATCTAATATGCTTCACATACCTCTCAACCCATACCCTCACAGGACCAACCTCCGCAAACCCAAGGACAAATTTTGCAACCGTAAGGTCAACACTGTTATAGACATTTTTGGGCACTTCAACCCCAATCACAAATGTCCATAAACTGAGGGCTCTTAAGTCCCTAAAAGGATTGCTTCACTGCCTAAAGGAACAAGGTCAACTGATTACATCATCTCCCAAAAGTTCTCCACTGAAAACTGCTCATAAATGGTCAAAATTGGGCATACTGAAAGCTCCATGTAGAGGGTGCGATGCATACTGTTTTTCTCCTCTGTAGTGTGCGATGGTTAGGAATGGACAAATGGCAGGGACCAAAATGTGAGGTGGAAGATCTTTGAATCTTCCAGAAGCTTCCCCTCTAAAACTTGCCACTCCATTTTCGACCAGGGATGAGTAAGAGATCTCCATTCTCCAAGTGGAAGCAGGAACTATCAGAGAGAAGACACTAATCAGGATCCCAAAAGATGACTCACCTCTCTGTAATCATCTATATATGGATCCCTCATCACAGAGATCCAAGAGGCTGGAATTTTGT
>APFE030130917.1:21980-39789 GCA_000404065.3 Pinus taeda
CCCATTAATGTGGCTACCCGATCAAAATATTATCAAACTCTAGCTCCTACAAATAGGAAAGAAAAAGAAGCAACACCTTCTTTTTCTTTCTCGAGTTCTAGCCCTCTGCAAATTGAGCACCCTAACTCTGATTCCACTATGTGGCCACCCTCTCGAGGTGTGCTGTAAAAATCCTCATATAATCCCAATGCCCAAGCTGCTCAACACTACAATATTGTTGAGGATTTGGCTTAGGTGCCATTAGCCATGTCTGCTCTCGAGGTAGTCCAAAGCTGCCCATTGTAGTGGAAGTTTTTACTTTCAGCTATCAAGGGCATCGATCCCACCAATTCTAATTTTATTTGTTTCAATCTGGAGAATGATGTTCCATAGCTCCCTCATCAGATTACCTTTATTATTTAGGTAATCATTAAAGAGAAGACCATCCACCCAACTATCATCGATGAAGGTGCTTCTATTTTCATCATGTCAACTTCACATTGGAAGGCTATTGGTTCCCCTGCACTGAACTAATCTCTAAACACTTTGGAAGCTTTCGATGGGCATGATTCACGACCCTTTGATGTCTTACCTAACCTTGCCATCACCCTGGAAGGCAAGATAGTGCAAGTTGAAGTAGAGATTTTTGATGCCAATCTCAATTATAATCTTCTACTCGACCGAAGTTGGACTCATGTCATGCATCTCGTGGCCTCCTCTTTATTTCGCATGATTTGTTTTCCCCATCAAGGGAAGATTGTCATTATATGTTAGCTATCTTTCTTTGCCTCTTCCTCCTTGGATGGCAATGTTCCATATGTCAAGAACTCTAGTGCTCCCTATGAGAGTGTGGGGGCAGGTCTCTTTAAAGGTTCCGCCATAATGGGAATTTACCACTCCCACCTCCTCATGTTGCTTTTTTCAACATGGTCTTGGCCAAATATGATCCTTGGGTCATACCTGCACCAGATCTTGTTGAAGCTTGGGGTGAGGTCATGCCACTTAGCCCCGCCGAAGTCAATTATGTAGAAATTGTTTTGGCTTCGAACTCTGCATCCTCTGATTCTCATATGTCAAAGGCCTCTCTCGATATGTACTCTCAATCCCCTAGCTTGGCACTTTAGAATCATCTGATTCCTTAGTCGAGACCTTCCTCGCTAATGAAGTTATCATAAAAATCATGTCCCTCGAGGAACCACCATGGATGGATACTCATTATCACTCCTTGTTCCTACCTCACCCAATGGTGATGTGTATTGTTTTTGAAGATTTCTCTTCTTCGTTTCTTATTGATGTGTGAGTTTACCCTAACATGATCAAGATCTTCAACTAAGGGCACCTTTATCCCTTCATGGACTCAGGTTTTTTCACCCTCCCCGTGTTTTCATCGATTGCCCATTATTACAATGGGGTTTCCATCTGACTCGTAACCCTCCGTCACCCAGGGGGCATGGGGGAAAAGCCTGATATGAGTTTTAGTCCATTATTTGGCCAAGTCAATGTTTATTCGTCATGATAATGGAAAAAATCTAGTGTCCTTCTCTGTTGATTAATTACCCGAGTCCGAGCATGGAATCCCTCATGAAGTACTATGCTTAGGTCATCTTGCATGGATACTTATGTACATTAGTTTGTGATTCATTTTTGTACAGCATGGTTTTGTGTGATAGTTTTCAAACATCTTTCCTATTTACTATGCTTTTCTTGCTTTGCAGATGTCTGCAACTCTTGATGATGGTTTCGCTGATGGTGCTTGCCGTAGTACCCGAAACCTATCATTCGTGACATGGGCTATCTATGATCCTAATGATGATTTGACTGACCCTAAAGGTATCTGCCCGAGTCATACAACCAACAATATTGATGAAAACAATGCAGTTATTGAACTGTTGTTAGAAGCCATCACTCTGGGCATCAGAGAATTGGTTGTCAACCTAGATTCACAGCTTGTCGTCCTTCAACTCAACTGGAAATATTCCGTCAGGAACCCTAAAATATTACAAATGTATCTCTGTATCCATCTATTGGAAAGACATTTTGATTATATTACATATCATCATATTCCTAGACGCATGAATACATTGACAGATGCATTAGCTAATTACGTGTTGGATAGACATTTATGAAACATGTAAAATATAAGACAAACCATTTGTACCATAATAGACAGGAAAATACCACACACACACACACACACACACACACACATATATATATATATATAAATATGTTATAATGTTTGATACATTAGAACTCCAAAAATAATATGTGTTTTTATAATAAGATAAACGGCTTGCAGACATCAAACATCCATGGCATGCAGGCCTCAAAAAATATGTAAGTGTTGGACACAGGAACTACTCAGCATGGTGGTCATGGTAGGATGAGACAACTTGTGCAACCCGACTCAATAGTCGGTGGATCCAATCTCAGACTCCCACTGTGTGCCTCTGGTATTGTTGGCGCATGTCTCCTATTCGAGCATACTCTCGGATACCATGAGTCAACCACTCGAGGTTCCTCGCAATCTCCTCCTCGTTATCCCTCCCTTCCTAATAAGGGGTGACAACATAAATAGGATGACAGACACATCTAGCTATCAGGGACATCTAGGATGACCGTTGTAGACCAACATCTACCTAAACAAGAGAAATGTTATAAGCATGCATATACCAAAAACAATTAAAAAACATAAAAGTAAAAAAGTTTCGATTGTTTACCTTTGTCATCGAAGTACTCTCCATTTGGTAAGGGCATATATGGATCTCCATGAAAATAGGTGCTGCTATATGTCCAGTCCTCCATGATGATCTTTTGTCATTGTAGCCATGAGAAAAATGTCGGTTAGTATGACATATGCTGACTCCAAGTGATCTTGGGCATCAGACGACTCTAGCAGTCCATCCGCTAATCACATGGCATAGGAGGATCAACCTCAGTCAACTGATACTAGAATAGTGGAACTCATTCTAGGAAGAAGGTCATAAGTATTGATCCGAAGACAAATTGCTTCAGGTTCCCTGCCTTGGCCTTGGACAACTGGTTCTTGATGTTCATCTTCATGGCATCTGCCTAGTTGAAGATCATAGGAGATATGTAGTCAATATCATAAAGAACTTTGACTTGTTAGTCTCATGTTTCGCCTGGGACCCGGCCACTCCATTGATAGTCAACATAAGAACCCTTAGTGTTAGATCTCGTATACTAGAAATCTCTATCTTCCGAGTCTTGGATTTCAGGTCCTTAGGATAGTGTTCGGCAAGTAGGGATGATATGCTTGCCTCAATCGAACATGATCCATAAATGTTCACTGACTCACCTCAGCGAGACAGTCTAGTGATGAAGTAGATATTTGAAGTTGTCAACTCTAGCTCCCTGTCCCAAATGATGAAAATCTCATGATTGATGTCCTAAAGGATTATTGAGTATTGAAGCAACTTGGGATGCGCCCACATCCTTGGTGTAAGGAAAAATTTGAGGAGCCTATAAGCCATCAAATCCTCTAGGCAATTTGGATCATTCAATGTTTGGGTGTCAACGTCTTCATGTTCTCTTTCCTTCCAATCCACCATTTTCGGCAATTTCTCTCTTGAAAAAGCCATTTTTTTGAGTCAATCATGAATTTTGGCACATAAAATTCCACTTTTAATGGTCAGTTCTTGAGAAAAAATGGTTTTTCCCTATCCACGGCACCAACATGCCTATTTGAGAAATAGTCACACTGGTCGGGGCAAATTGTTATGTAGATAACCCTCGGCTAGCATGATCCTGTGCTCGAAAATTGTGTCGATTGAGGATGAATTCTTTTCTCAAAAACCTCCCTAAAACTCCTAAAAAATGGCTAAAAATAGAAATGAATAGCATGAAAATGAAGCTCATGGCTTCGGCTATTACCTAGAACTGACGGCTTATCGATTGACCTCTCAGATCTCCTATAATTTGCTCTAGAAAAACTAGGGCAAAAGTGTGTAAAAAGTCTTCACTACTAAAGTAAAATGGTAAATGGTAAAAATATATTTATTTTTCCCCTATTTATTCATTTTTTCATGAAAATATTAGGTTTGGTAATATTTTTGACCTATTTTACCTAAAGGACTCGATAATACAACAGGTGATGGATGTTCGATGATGGCGGTGGGTAAAATTTCAGCTCTTTTCTCGTCTAGTTAAACTCATATGAAAAGATTGCTGAGTATTTTTCCATTTTTGACTCGTTAAAGAGAATAAAAAAGGGGGTTCCACTTCCAACTCTTTTTTGACCCTTTAAATGCGAAAAGATGGTCGAGCGCTTGTCATTTCGAACTCGTTAATGGATGTGAAACATCATGTGCCTAGTATAAGTTTACCCCTTTTTCGGGCTAGGAGGCACTATTTGCGAAAGAGGTACTCCTTGACTGAAATGGTCAAGCGGTTCTCTCAAGTATTTTTTTCTACCTATTCGGGCTCAAGAGACAGAAGTGTATGAAAAGGGACCATGTGGAGTTTTCTTTTACGTGTCTTTTGCAAACTCTCTAAATGTGAAAAAGGTACCAAGTTACACCTTTGTCGGACTCATTAAATTATTAAATGACATCGGATTCATCATCATGACGAACATGGGCTTCTCCTTCCTAGCACTCATTAAGCTTACTAGGTCAAATTCGTCCAAAGGATGAACTTACAGTGCAAGCATATGTTATCCCCTTCAAGCTTGTGATTAAAAAATAATTTGGGTGCTTGCCAGAAATGGTGGGGGAAAATTTGGAAACCTATCAAGTCGTGTTGGAAGCTTACTCTTGAACATGACACTCTTTGCTTCGTGTTAGGTTGGGACATCCTCCTTTATATCATTGATCTTCTTGGGTTTGGGCCATTCATTTTTTCCTTCCATCTGATCTTTGCTATGTCACCATGACCATCGATCCTATGGATCCAAAAGCTACCAGACTTCCATTTGTGTCACTGATATGTTCAAGAGTTGTTCTTCTACAGTTACACTTACATTTGCTTCTTTGTATCATCCAAAATCATTTTGCATCCTCCTGTCTCGCGTCGATGACGTGGAATTCATTATGGCCCTCCTTAAATACAGTCACTTTCTATTGACATCAAATCATTATCCCGGAAGTTGATCTAAAGACTCCCTTCCAGTACCTTAGAGCTTGCATGCCTTAATGGAAAATTCTTCACACTTGACAACAAGTTCACATCATTTTCTTTCGATTGAGTGATTCCATGGGTGTTCGACTTCAGTTCCTGTATTCAAATTCCATGAATTGTGTTGATAGTACCTTGAGGGCCATTGTCATTATTGGTGGCTTCTCTTATGCTTGTTAACAATTTACATCATTGACTGGTAATCAAGCAAATTTCTGGCATGCTCAATGTCAACACATCTATTTGTATGCTAGGATCTCTACTTTGATTGGGTCGTGTTGGAGCACAAGACCGTAGACACAGATCACACAAGTCTAGGTTGCGAAGTGGTGTGACATGGTTTATGATGATATTCATGCCTCTTTCAAATGGTTGGATATGACCAGACCATGAGTTATCATATGTGATCCTTCTCATTATTGGATGGCTATGACCATACCTTGGTTTCATTATGATCCTCTTTGACGGATGGCTGCACCAATACTTGGATCTATTTACATGATCATTATATGGATGGTTGCATCCATGCCATGATTCATGTATCATTTGACAAAGATGTTAGTTTCTGTATATGTATATGTACTTGCTTGCAAGTTTTCCGATGACAGACCAGTTCCTCGCACTGATTTATAAAGAATTTCATCCCTCACTGCACCTCGACCTTCACGCTTTAGGGGCATCTGTTACACAACATTTTGTCACTGTCCCTACACTCCCCATTCCTTGATCCTCGAGGACCTCTACAGTGAACCCTGAATGCTTTTCCTTCATGGAGAAACTCCCATTATGTCCCTCTTCATGGCTAGATCACTCCCCTTTTGCACCATTTCCCCTAAAACTTCTGTTTTTCCTCGTTTGCAAGGCCAACGCTAATGACCTTTGTCTCCCCCATGCTGATGTGCAGAGATTGTCGGGAAGTATAAATGAAAGATTAACACCAACATTTAATTTGCCAATTTGGGTAAGTAAACTCAGAGGTGTAGCACAATATATCCTAGAAGACGACCTTAAGGATCTGTTAAATAAGAACCAAACTCTTGCAAGAAATTCAAAATGAGCATCATTCAAGAAAAAAGACAAGACTCTTTAAAGCAAACACTCTTTGGGAATCTAATTTTGGCTCCTCTTCTGGGTTGAGTTGACTCATGTAGTAAGTCTTCCTCAATTGTCTAGGGGATAAGGAAATGTAAGCCCCATTCAAAAGAAAGAGATTCAAGAAACAAGGAATGCAAAACCTCTTAAAAAATTATTGTTATGTTGCAAACATGAAATCACACAAGAACTTCATTCCAACTAATGTAAGGAAAGAATTGAATGCTTTAAGAAGAAACAAAATAATAATGCACTACTTTTAAACAAAATTTTGTACTTTAGTTTTAAGAGAAATGTGCAATAAGAACCAATATATAATTCATGTTGTTTACCCTGATCTTATTAAATACTTCCGTATAATATATGCAACATTTAATTATAATGAAGAATTATGTGAGTGTTTTGTCAACAAGATTCATAATATTTCCTTACGCTGATCTAAGCATCTACTTGCAAAAGTGCAGGAATAAATGTTTTCCTGCAACAGTGCAGGAATAAATGTTTTCCTTCAATAGTGCAGGAATAAATGTCTTCCTGCAACAGTGTAGGAATAAATGTTTTCCTGCAACACTGCAGGAATAAATGTTTTCTTGCAATAGTGTAGAAATAAGTGTTTTTTTGCAAAAGTGCAGGAATAAATGTTTTTCTACAAAAGTGCAGGGATCTGTCTCATATAACATTCAAAGGAAATTATGATTATATGTTAAGTTAAGTTAACCAAAATTCTTGCTTAGTAATTATTTCACCATTGCATTCTGGAAATAAACTTTGTTATGTAGTAACGAGATCAGGGCAGATCTTTGTCAGAATAAATAAGAGATGCAGTTAAAACATTCACCGTTTACTTTAGTTCAACATTTATGAAAATACATCCAAAATAATTGATATTAAACTTAAATAACCAAAACAGTAAAATAAAGCTTTTGGAATGAAATTGAAAATGAAGTGACTAGAAGAAGAGCTATGAAATGGAATTGCGAAATTATCTAAGATCACACTCACACCAAGCAAACTAAAATGCAACAATGAAAGTTAAGAGGTTTGGGGCAACGGACTGGCTGGTGGGCCCAACCATCCATCTCGTTGCCCTTGCAGCAATTTAAATCACAATCTTAGAACATTATAGAGAAACAAAATTACTCAGAAGTGATTGCCAAATAAACTCATTTCAGGGTAGAAACCAGAATTCAGAATTTAATGCCAAGGAAATTCATTTCAAAAGTCTTGTTATAGATATATTAAATAATGTAGCGCTAGCTCCAATGGTCCCCTTGAGGCATCCTCCCATTGGTGTGCATATCCTCCTTCCTTGCACAACAATATGTGACTCCTTATTCTGCAACTGAAATATAATTTAGAAAATATAAACTACCATCCTCTCCCACCTACATAGGTCCTCTCTTTTATATTGGTTTTTACAGGATAGTTTCTTTAGCAGATAACATGGGGATTGAATCCAAACTTATATTCATCAATAGAATATCAATACAACTATTTACCCATTGAAGGAATGAATATCTGGCACGAATTTCCCAAGTCTGGCCGTTTTCTACACTTCTGGAAGAATTGGTTTTTTTAACAAAATGCCTCCAAAGAACTCTGTGTATCTCCTTAACCATTACAAATTTCAGAAAACTGTTTGGAGGAAATCTATATTTTTATATTATCAACAATAAACTCTCTTAAAATTTTCTTTTTTATATCCACTACCTCAGAAATCGTGCCTAAAAATCATTGTCTAAAATTTGAGATGCTAAGATTCTGCCAAAACAATCTATTTTTAGAAAACTGCCTCAAAGACCGTTATGTAACTTTTAGACCACTACAAATTTTAGAAATCAATTTGAGGCTTTGTGAATTTGTTGTATGGGACCAAAACCCATGTTCTATAATTCCTTCATTCACCTTCACATCCACGGAAAACGAGGCAGAAGTTGGGAGTTTGGAAACTACTGTGAATTTGGGGCCGAGGAATTAATTATTAGCTAGACATAAATCCATATGACCTAGGTGTATCTTAGCTTATGTGAAGTGTTCAAACAATATTTTGAACAAAATCCTCTTTCATATTTCCCTAGAGATGTGTTAATGTATGAAAGCCCTAAATTAGTGCAGGCATGTTGGTGCAGGCAGAGCTGGTTCAGGAATGTTGGTGCAAGCACAACTAGTATTGGAACTGCTACTACAAGAATGTTAACACCTACCACAAAAGAGCCTAACATTAATGATATTTTCTGATTAAATTAACAAAACAAGAACAGTTCATAGATCAACAACTATCACTTGTAAATGCGTCTAAATGATAACTTAATAACGCGTAAAACAAATAATAATGATTATAGACACCTAGTACAGACATACAATTATTCAGGTAAATCATGAAAATTTGGATGAAATGGAGGCTCAACACTCCCCCATGCTGACCTTCTTGCATGTCCTCATGCAAGACAAACCATGGGACCATAAAAGCATGAAAGAAGGTAGGGGAAATGTTTTAAAGATCAAATTATCATTTCCAACAAAAGTGTCAGCCAAAAAAAACAAATAGCAAGGAAATATGTATATATCATGGTATGTCATCATTTAAAGTATTCATCAAGTCTGCAACATTTTTATTACTATAACAACTAAAACCATGTTACAACACTTATGACAGTATCAAGTGGAGGGAGGATAAAACTACAACAAGATGAAGTATAGGAAAGAAATGCTTTGTAATATAAATTATGGAAAAAGAATACTGCACCTTTATGATAGACATCACATACCTGTTATCCTGTTTCAATTGAATACCCTGCTTGTCATAGATTTGAAATCTCTTATTTCTGTCCAGAGTCTTATTAACAATCATGATAAAAATCAAATCTTTGTTGAAAAAGTGCAATTTCAAGAAAATTACCAGAAGATTCCTTCACCTAATACAACAATCCTATACCTACATCAGATAGTGCTTATTTAGAGGCAACCACAATCAATAAACATTGTTTTCCATCAACACCTAGTGAGTAATCATCCCTGAGTAATTCATCACTCTAAATACCATAAAAAAATTAAGTGAGTTATGATACCAGAAAAGGGAGATAAAAATAGAACAAAATGACACCTTCTTGGACCGATTAGCAAATTGAACACTCTAAATTTGTTTTCATGTAGATGCGAAAGTAAATTTCTCCTTAAACCAGTACAAAGAATTACCTCCGCTAAGGGTACCACATCATTAAAGATTCCTAATTTTTAAAAGGTAGAACTCAAAGCATCATGCTCAAAGCATCTTAAAACCATTATCCAAGAAATAAAATAATGAATTTTATGGAAAGATAAAGATAGCCAAGTAAATCATATTATTCAATTAACTTTAATACCACAGACATGTCCTTGCTGCCCACAGGTGTCTATAACCTCGGCAAGGATGTCTTTTAACCTATTCAAATGCTTGTGTCCCACTTACTAGATATAGATTTAGAGTTATATTATTTAATTTTAAGAATTAGATGAAGGCCACTGTCCTGGCTTGGTAACTAGCTAACGGTAGTGCCACTGAAAAGAAATAACAAGGATGAACAAGTCAGCTCGTGATGAGACCTCTTGTCTTCCAGCTTTTCAACTCAAATCCATTACTCTGGCTTGGTGACGAGTAGCAGTAATGTCATGCATGTTAGGTCTCATGATCGTGGTAGGTCGGCTCATCATAAAACCTCCTATCGTGACCTAAATATTTTATAAATTCTGGTTTTGATTAACCATAAAGGTTACTTAATATGTGGGGAGACAAATCTACTCCTTAAGAGTATGGGATGGCATGAAAAGTTTTTAATGATTAATCATTACTAGCTAGTTCATCTACCTTAAAGACTTATCAAAAATATCCCAGATAATGACTGAAAGATTCTTTAAGTTTATAATGCTAACGTTCTCATGAATAGCTTATTATGATCTTTACAAGAGTGGTCCACCATAGGGGGCTCTCCAATAGTACCTTCTCAGGGAAACTAAAAATATCTATCTCATATGACAACTTTGTTAGAGTGGTTAATCATGGTTATTTTTGAAAAATCATGAGGTATTAGAGTGAATCATACTAAACAAGATTTGTCACAGATGTGTGTGTTGAAAACTGATGTTGATTAAAAGTGGTCTGTGTGGCTATGCTTTGAAAGTCAAAACCCTAATTGCATTGTTGTAACAACTTTATTCATGGCATTTATTTATTCTTCTACCCTACTCTACCCTAAGAAGCGGAAGACTCCCTTTTAAGTATAGGATGATTTCTAATGCAACCAAGTGCATGAAAAAATGTTGATTATACCCACACTTAGTTTTAGAGAATAGGCTTCAAGACATACCAAAGCATGAGAAACCAATTACTTCAATTGATATGGTACCAAGAGTTTTCGAATGATGAGGAAATAAGGTGGCTTGATGACTGCTTGAAACCAATATTCAATGAAATCCACATATGTATGATTCTCAAACTGATGCAAGTCTTCCACAGTTTGATAGTCACTCTCCTAGAGGCACAACGAATCTGGTGAAAGACAAAAGATAAATCCCTCAAATTTAGGCTCAAATATTTGATTTCCAAACTGACAAGAATGGTTGAGAGAGATTTTAAGGTTTTGATCTTCAACAACATTTTGAGAACAAGTTCCAATGAAGTGTTGCTCCTATGATGGTCTTTGAATGATAACTTCCCGGGGTGAATGTTCAGCAGTAATGGGGGAAGTTTCCAAATTCATTCCCTTTCCAAACATGGAAGATGTAGTATTCTGTTCAACATGGGAATCAACCAGAAGAATAGGTGGTTCCAACTGTTGTGCAACGTCATGGTTTAGATTAGGGTTTATGATATGGTCTAGGCTAGGGTTTTGGTTAATGTTTGGACTAAGGCTTGGGTTTGTATTGGGATTAGGGTTTGGACTAGGGTTAGGTCTAGGGTATGGATAACGGTATGGGCTAGGGTTAGGGTACAAATTAGGGTTTGAATGAGAGCTAGGGCACAGGTAAGTATAAGGAGTAGGGTAAGGATTAGGATAAGGGGTCGGGTATGGATTGAGGCTAGGGTAAGGTTTCACATGCGGCTGAGACCATGGTGGAGGATAACTTAATGGTGCATTGGAAAGAAATTGTGGTTGTTGTTGGTGCTCATATGATTGAATTTGCATGGGAGATTTCCCTAGAGATAAGGATCCAAATGATTCTTGAGGTCATGGAGATATCTAGCTCGAGGATGAGGGCCAAAGAGAGGACCACTGTGACCATGCAATAGGATATTCGATTGGAGGAGGATTAAAAATTTTACATGAAATTGAAACATTATAAACATGTTGAGAAACTTGCTCAGGAAAATAAGAATTATTCCAAGTATCAAATAATAAGGGGTTTTGAGTTATACCTGGTAGTCTATTTGACTCCTTACTTGATTACCTGAGTACCTTTAGTAATCCTGGTAGTAATTGGAAACATTCCATTAGATGATCCTCTTCACAAATTTTGCAAATTTTTACGTTACTAAGTGGACACTTTCCAAGGAGGTGTTTCTTTCTATAGTTGGTGCAAAAGATAGGAAATGGGTTTTCATCCTACTCCCACTCTTCCTACAAATCATCCAATTTTGAAATTAAAGACTTAATGATATCATTTTTATGTTCAATCAAACTATTAAAATTTTCAATTGTTAATTCTTCATTGGATGAATTGTATGTGTTTGTAGAAGCATAAAGATTCACCATTAGATGATTCCTCCAAATACCATTTTCCTATTTTTAGCAAGGCAACTGGTATATTTGTTAGCACATGAATGGTGTATATGTAGGGTGGGGGGTTCTTTCAACACCTAAAAAACTCAAGATCAATTGCAGTAGAAAGAAAAAACCAAGATTATAAACCAAGGAAAGCACACTTGCGGAAATTAAATAACCTCTATTGCAAAAAAGGTAACACACTTTTCAGTAAAAGAAATTGCTCATAAAAACTCAATCATAGTAAATCAAGCATAACACCTTGCAGAAATAAAAAATACTCATAAAAACCAAATTGCAGTAAAAGAAACAAATCAGGCATCACAATTCGCAGTAAAGGAAATCACTCATTTGCAGAAAGGAAAACCTTGCTTGTGAGCTCTCTGGGAATGTCATCCAGTATGCTTCAGTAAGCAAGGGGAATCTCATTAATCTAGATTGAATTGTGAAAGAAAGGGAAAAGCATGACAAATCATTGAGGCCTTATACTAGAACGCCTCCCTAGCAACGACGCCAAAATGTCGGGTGGTATAAATGCAAGATTTACACCAACATTTAATTTGTCAATCCAGGTAAGTAAACATAGAGGTGTAGCACAATATATGCTAGAATACGACCTTAGGGATGTGTTAAATGAAAACCAAGCTCTTGCAAGAAATTAGAAAACAACATCATTCAGGAAAAGTAAACAAGACTCTTTAAAGGAAAGTAAACACACTCTGGGAATCTACTTCTGGCTCCTCTTCTGGGTTGAGTTGACTCCTACAGTAAGTCTTCCTCAATTGTCCAGGGGACAATGTAATGTAGGCCTCATTCAAAAGAAAATGATTCAAGAAATAAAGAATGTGAAACATCTTAAAATGTTATTGCTATGTTGCAAACATGAAATCACACAACAACTTCATTCCAACTAATCTAAGAAATAATTGAATGCTTTAAGAAGAATCAAAATAATAATGCACTGCTTCTCTTAAAGAAAATTAGGTATTTAGTTGTAAGAGAAATATGAAATAAGAACCAATATATAATTCATTTTGTTTACCTTGATCTTATTAAATACTTCCTTATAATATATGCATCATTTAATTATAATGAAGAGTTATGTGAGCATTTTGTCAACAAGATTCACAATGTTTCCTTATACTGATCCAAGCATCTACTTCCAAAAGTGAAGGAATAAATGTTTACCTACAACAGTGCAGGAATAAATGTTTTCTTGCAACAATGTAGGAATAAATGTTTTTCTGCAAAAGTGTAGGAATAAATGTTTTTCTGCAAAAGTGCAGGAATCTATCTCCTATAATATTCAAAGGAAATTATGAGTATATGTTAAGTTAAGTTAACCAGAATTCTTGCTCAGCAATTATTTCACCATTATGTTCTGGAAACAAACTTTGTTATGCATTAATGAGATGAGGGTAGACCTTTGTAAGAATAAATAAGAGATGCAATTAAAACACTCAATGTTTACTTTAGTTCAGACTTTATGAAAATACATCCAAAAGAATTTATATTAAACTTAAATAACCATAGCAGCAAAATAAAGCTTTTCGAATGAAATTGAAAATGAAATGACTAAAGGAAGAGCTATGAATGAAATTGTGAAATTATCTAAGATCACACTCACACCAAGCAAACTAGAATGCAACAAATGAAAGTTAAGAGATTTGGGGAAACAGACAAGCTGGTGGGCCCAACCATCCAGTTCGTTACCCTTACAACAATTTAAATCACAGTATTAGAACATTAGAGAGAAATAAAATTACTAAGAAGTGATTGCCAAATAAACTCATTTCAGAGTAGAAACCAAAATTCGGAATTTAATTCCAAGGAAATTCATTTCAGAAGTATTGTTACAGATTCATTAAATAATGAAGTGTTCACTCTAATGGTCCCCTCCATGGATCATCCCATTGGTTCGCAGCTCCTCCTTCCCTACACAGCAAGATCTAATTCCCTGTTCTGCAACTAAAATACAATTTACAAAATACAAACTAGCATCCTCTCCCACCTACATAGCTCCTCTCTTTTATATTGGTTCTTACATGATTGTTTCTTTAGCAAATAACATGGGACTTGATTCCCAACTGATATTAATCAATATAATATTAGTACAACCATTTACCCATTGAAGGAATGAATATCTAACAAGATTTTCCCAAGTCTAGTCGTTTTCTACACTTCTGGAAAAATTGGTTTTTTAAACAAAATGCCTCCAAAGAACTCTGTGTATCTCCTTAACCATTATGAATTTTGGAATTTCCTTTTTCATATCCATTGCCTCAGAAATCATGCTCAAAAATCACTATTTGAAATCTGAGATGGTAAGTTCTGGAAAACCACTTTATTTTTAGACAACTATCTCGAAGACCGTTATGTAACTTTTAGACCATTATGAATTTTAGAAATCGGTTTGAGTATTTGTCAATCTGCTATACTAGAACCAAAACCCATGTTCTATAATTTCTTCATTCGCCTTCATGTGCACAGAAAAAGAGGCAAAATTTGGTAGTTTGGAAATTCCTGCGAATTTTGGGTTGAGGCATTAATCATTGCCTAAACATAAATCCGTATGACCTGGGTGTATCTTAGCTTATGTGGAAGTGTTCAAACAATATTTTTAACAAAACCCTCTTTCCTATTTTCCTAGGGTTGTGTCAATGTATCAAAGCCCGAAATTGGCGCAAGCGGAGCTGGTGCTTGAATGTTGGTGCATGCACAGTTGGTATAAGAACTCCTACTACAGGATTGTTAACACCCGCCACAAAAGAGATTGACATTAATGATATTTTCAAGTTAAATTAACAAAAAAAGAAGAGTTCATAGATCAACAACTGTCAACTCTAAATGCCTCTAAATGATAACTTAATAATGTGTAAAACGAATAATAATGATTATAGAAACATAGTACAGACATAAAATTATTTAGGTAAATCATGAAAATTTGGACAAAATGGAAGTTGAACAGAGATTATCACTATTCCCTGTGCCAACCTATGCTATTGATCTGTGTTCTAGTGGCGATGGTCCTCTTATGGAAATTTCTTTAAATTAGAGCCGAAGCTTCTAGCTCTAAAAGCTCTGTAACAAAAGTTTGGTAAATGGTTTGGTGAGATGGGGTCGAGGATGATAGTTTGGTCTCTTTCCTGCTATAATGATGGAACTACCTCAAGGGATAATTCATTATTCCATGAGAAGAGGATCCATTTCCCATCCATATTTCGTATATAAACCTCCCTTCTTCCTAAGCACAAGCTAGTTAGAGTGTTGGCTGAGCGTGAGTATACTATTTTGATTAGATAAGTAAGCTGTTACTAGTTGTAGCCATCTAGTTGTGTGAGGGAGAAGTGTGTTTGGTTTGGAGTGACGCGTAAAGGGAAGATACTTTAAACTTGTTGTTTGAAGCCATCATGGAGTGCTAACAGAAGTGTGTGGGAACCTAATCTTGTCAAAGGAAGATTGTGACATCCAGATGAATGGTTGTAATCTCTCTTTGACATTAATATATGCAAATATCGATTTATTTCCTACATGTTTTGTAATATTACATATTCATGTCTTAATACTTCTTGAATTGTTAAGTGGGTTGAATTGGAATTTTTCTATTATTATCTTCGTGTGTTGTTGTTGTTTACTTGCTTTAGGAGCTTGAAGAAGGAAGCGAGAGATTACCGGAGAGAGCAAGCGAGCACATCATCAGGCAGGATAAGTAACCAAGAGGTAGGCCCTCTTGATTGATTATAACCTAAGGAAGTCTTCCATAGAATGTATTTGTTGTGGTGAGACACATTATTGGGCTAGAGGAATTCGTTCGTGTCTGCACTTATAATTTTACTTCACCACAAGGCCTTCTAGTGATTCTATAGAGTCATTAAAACCTCAATTCTAATGTGAATGCATTGATCATAGGTGAATCAACAGGCCAAGTCAATACTTTACATTTCATGAAGGAAAATTCTATCCCTTTCTCTTCCAATGTGGATATAGATACCATATTATTCATTAAACCTGGTACATACATAACTTCATGCAACAATACTAATTCTCTAGAATTCAGCTGAAATTTGATGGACCTAAAGGCTTTCACGGGATGAGTGGAATTTTCTTCAAAAATGACCATTACCTTAGTCTTCCTCTCTATGATATTAGAGAGGACTTCCTTATAATCAGAGAAATGATGAGTGGCCCCACTATGAACCAACCAACTATCCCATGAATACAATGAACTAGTAAGAGCAGAAATAAGAATGTATTCATATTTATTTACAGCATTACTTTCATACCTGGGAGCCTTTGACTTCTTTTAAGAAGGATGATGTTCTTCATTGTCACTTGCGGAGTCCCTTCTTCTTCTTCCGAATCTTATATCATATATATTCCTTTGATAGTATTTTCTTCCTCTGTCGTTATAGTTGCTTCTAGTTTTGTAGTGATGTCTATTGTTCTTCTCGAGACAATCACAAGGAAAATGACCTTTCGTATGACAAGGGAAGCATTCAACCTGAGATAATGATTTGTCATTTCTTCTTTTGTTTTTTGAGAAGGAGGCCTCCGTGATGGACCTCCTTTTGTCTTGTTCTTTCTATCATGAGTGATACATGCAGCGGGCTCTCCCTCTTCATGCTTTTTAATCTTTCCTCTTGCTATCATCCTAGATTCTTCTTGTGTGACCTTCGCAAAAATTTCGTCGAGTGTCGAAAGGACATTGTTGTTGCTAATTATATTAATGAAGGTTTCCCAAATTGGATAGAGACCTTTGAGAGTCACAACTACTGTCTCTCTCGATTTGGAACATTTTCTCCAACTCTTTGCAATTGATCTCTAAGGCGAGAGATTCGAATAATGTATGATTGAACAGTTTCTCCTTTGCTCATATTAATTTCCTTGAGTTGATATTTCAAGGTGATGATCTCATTCAGATCATTAATTTCATACATGCCAACTATCTTGTCATACATATCCTTAGATTTTTCTTAAATTCCCAACATATGCAATTAAATTATCTTTTAAACCATCAATTAGAATTTGCTTTGCTTTGGACTCTCCTTTCTGATACATGTTCTTAAGAGAAGTGGAAGCATTTTCTAGAGGCTCAGGCATCCTTCCTTGAATTTATTTTAGCACATCATTGATTATTGAAAAATGATGTGCTAATCCTAAGGACTATGAGAGCAACATTGATAAATAAAGAGTCACGGATTCCACTTAGTCCTAATCCTAAGGATTACGAGATCAACAGTGATGAGGAGCATGATGAATAATTTCAAAAGAATGGAGTGTCCTGATGTCCAATTAGTCCTAATCCTATGGAATACGAGATCAGTAGTGATGAAGAGCATGCCGACGAATTTCAAAAGAATGGAGTGTCACGGTGTCCACTTAGTCCTAATCCTATGGACTATGTGAGCAGCAGTGATGAAGAGCATGATGACAAATTTCAAAAGAATGGAGTGTCATGGTGTACACTTAGTCTTAATCCTAAGGACTATGAGAGCAACAATGATGAAGTGCATGATGAAAAGTTTCAAAAGAATGGAGTATCACGATGTCCTCTTAGTCCTAATCCTATGGACTATAAGAGCAGTAGTGATGAAGAGCATGATGACGAATTTCAAAACAATGGAGTGTCATGGTGTCCACTTAGTCCTAATCCTAAGGACTATGAGATCAACAATGATGAAGAACATGATGAAAATTTTCAAAAGAATGGACTGTCACAGTGTCCTCTTAGACCTAATCCTATGTGTTACACAGTAAAATGTCACTGCCATCATGCCAGTCTCCCTACTGTGTTGTGAAACCACATTCACCTATGCTCATGCTCCTCAAAATGGCTAAAAAACCCTCTTTGCCTAAGTTAAATG
>APFE030130918.1:0-21602 GCA_000404065.3 Pinus taeda
CTAACCTAACCTACTATTTCCTAGCCTAATCTAGCCTAGCTTAACCTAGTCTTGCCTAGCCTGGCCTAGCCTAGCCTACTCTAGCCTACCTAGCCTAGCCTACCTTAGCCTAATTTATCCTATCCTAGTCTAGCCTAGCCTAGCCTACTCTAGCCTACCCTATCGTACTCTAGCCTAGCCTAGCCTACTCTATTCTAGCCTTGCATAGCCTACTCTTTCCTAGCCCAGCCTACTCTTGCCTAGCGTAGACTACTCTAACCTACCCTAACCTAGCCTAGCTTAGCCTAATATATCCTAGCCTAGCCTACTCTAGCCTAGCCTACCTACCCTAGCCGGCCCACTCTAGCCAAGCCTACTCTAGCCTACCTTTGCCTAATCTATCCTAGCCTAGCCTACTCTAGCTTAGCCTACTCTAGCCTACGCTAACCTACCATATCATACTCTAGCCTAGCTCAGTCTAGCCTAGCCTACTCTACTCTAGCATAGCATAACCTACTCTTGCCTAACGTAGCCTACTCTAGCCTAACCTACCTTAGCCTAATCTATCCTAGCCTAGCCTAGCAACCTACTCTAGATTATCCTACTCTAACCTACCCTAGCCTACCCTATCGTACCCTAGCCTAGCCTAGCCTACTCTAGCCTACCCTAGCTTACCCTAGCTTACCCTACCCTAGTCTGGCCAACTCTAGCTTAGCCTACTCTAACCTACCCTCGCTTAGCATAGCCTACTTCAACCTAAGCTAGCCTAGCTTATTATAGCACAACCTAACCTTGCATAGCCTAACCTACTCTAGCCTAGCCTACTCTAGCCTAACCTACTCTAGCCTAACCTACCTTAGCCTAATCTATCCTAGCCTAGCCGAGCCTAACCTACTCTAGATTATCCTACTCTAACCTACCCTAGCCTACCCTATCGTACCCTAGCCTAGCCTAGCCTACTCTAGCCTACCCTAGCTTACCCTACCCTAGTCTGGCCAACTCTAGCTTAGCCTACTCTAACCTACCCTCGCTTAGCCTAGCCTACTTCAACCTAAGCTAGCCTAGCTTATTATAGCACAACCTAACCTTGCCTAGCCTATAACCTAATCTAGCCTAGCCTACTCTACTCTTTCATAGCCTAACCTAGCCTGTTATAGCCTCGCCCACTCTAGTGTGGCCTAGTGTATGCTACCCTAGTTTAATATATACCTAACCTAATACTAGACTACCATATTCTAATATAACATAACCTACTATACCCTGTCCTAGCCTAGACCTACCCTATCCAAACCTACTCTAAACTACCTTATTGTATGTTGGCTTAGCCTAGCTTAGCCTAGCCTAACCTAAGTGTTGGTTTGACATTTGGATTTCACTCAATTAAAAGTGAATACTCATCACAGAGCTCCTTCGACATTTCAATTTCCATCATTACCAAGCTGAAGAAGGAATTACAAAATTACTCATTACAGCGTTGGTTTGACATTTGGGTTTCACTCAATTAAAAGTGAATACTCATTACAGAGCTCCTTCAGACATTTCAATTTCCATCATTACAGGGCTGAAAGAAAGAATTAACAGAAAGAAAAATAAAAAATATAGGCTATTCTTGTTGTGGTTTGACTAGGAAGAAATGAACTCAAAGAAATCTGAAATGAAATCTGACATGAAGGGACTGGGGTAACTGTGTAATTATTCTTGTTGTGGTTTGACTAGGAAGAAATGAACGTAAAGAAATCTGAAATGAAGGGACTGGGGTACCTGTGTAATTGTAATTGTAATTGAATCCCTCGGAATTCATCATGCTTTAGGAACTCTACAATTGGAGGTTGTTTTCTATCGAACCTCTTGAATACCTTGAGATAGACGACATGCATGCATTAAAATGGCGGAAATGAATTAAAAACATGTTACAGACAGAGTATGTACCTGAAATTAAAATAAGCCATTATTTAGAGAGAGCCGTGACTGTTCAGTTTGCTGGAACGCCCTTCCTTTGACGTTGGGAAGCGAATAGATTCATAATCACGCGATTCGTGACTGTTGTATTGAGGGAGAGTCATGACTGTTCAGTTGCCGCTGGACCGCCCTTCCTTTGACGTTGGGAAGCAAAAAGACTCACACTCACGCTACTCAGATTCAGAGGCACACGAAGATTCATGCACAGGCAGAGACATGCATCAGACAGGCACACAAAGATTCATGCACAGGCACAGACATGCATCCGACAGGCACAGAAAGATTCATGCACAGGCACAGACATGCATCAGACGGGCAAAGAAAGATTCATGCACAGGCACAGAGACACTCATGCATCAGATTCCCAGGCACATAGTCAAAGAGACACTCATGCATCAGGATCAGACTTGTAAAGCGGGACATCGGCAATTCCTACGTGGAGGATTTCAACCAAGAATCCCAAAGAAAACATTCTAAACTAAGTTCTGGATTCCTTATCTACCCAAACATTTCAGTTTCTGTTCTTTGGACTCAGCTATTGGCGAGATCCATAAGTAAATATTGGTAATACAAATTCTCTTTCGCTACGTCTATGAATATTAGGAAGATTTAAATTGGTACATTACTACAAAAAATATACATATAAATAAGTTTCAGTGGTAAATAACTCAAATACAAATAATATTTTTTCTACATCCATGAGAAATAACTTTAAACTCATTCTTACGATGAACACATGTTATAAATATAAAATTTATCATAAAAATTTAATACATACCGACCAGAACATAAAGATATTAAAAGCTATCCATTATTTTCAATTATTTTCAACAAAAAACAATAATTCAATGCAAGTTTAGAAATACCTGTAAGTCCAAAGCCGGTGAATGAAATTGCACATCTATGAGAGCAGTAATTCCTCCCACTGAGCAGCAACATCCATATCCATCCCAGACATCTCTCAGCGAGCATTGCTTCTTCTGTTCTCATAACCAAAAGAAACAAAAACGGGATAGAAAATATATTTTCGTAATACAAACCTGTTAGTAGCTTCAAGAAGAAGGTTGCAAGTTTTTTGAATTCTATTCAATTTTAAATTATTTTTTTAAACTAAGATTTATACAGATAGTTTTTGACCTTTTCCGAAATGTAATGAGATCAACATGTTAAGCAAGACATTGAAAGATGCAGAAAAGAAGAGAGAAAAAAGAGACGTAAAGCGGAGCATGTCAAGAAAACCAAAGCAAGACCAGAGCAACCAACATTTACAGGGGCGGAGAAGAGATGTTTGAGGCACAGGGCAGTAGAACTAATAGCAAAAAGTATAGAAAAACTGGGGTACTGTAAAGTACCGACTGATTATACTACTCTTCTTCTCGTGCCACTGATCGAACTCGCGACCTCTTATCGCCAGGAAACTGGCCAGTACAGTGGCCAGGCACAGGGTAAAGGAGGTAAACTTTATGAACTTATCCGGAGGGATGCTTTTTGAAACATGAGCAGCTCAAAAGCCACCTCGCGATCAAATCTACAGTTATATCAAATGCCACGTAGATGTGTGTCAGACAATATTCCACTCACGTCCTGTTCCCACTACGCAAATCAACGGCCATATCAAATGCCACGTAGATGTGTGTCAGATATGTGTCAGAGAATATTCCACCCACGTCCGTTCCCACTATGCAAATCAACAGCCATTTCAAATGCCACGTAGATAGATGTATGTCAGAGATGTGTCAAGAAATATTCCGCCCACGTCCCGTTCCCACTATGCAAATAAACGGCTATATCAACTGCCACGTAGACAACTGTCAGAGAATATTCCACCAGTTCCACATACACCGAAATGATAGGCCACGTGGCAGTATTCAATTGGTTGTAGCATTGATACTATAACGACGTCGTGGCGAACGTAATTGAAGAAATCACATAATGGTGGGGTCTGTTTAAGGGAATATCATCGCAGCCATTTAAAAAACATTAAAATACTTCCAAGGACGCCTTAAAATTTGCAATGTGTATTTCAAAAACTTCTAAGCTACAGACTTGTACTCAACCACACCAGAGCAAAATGTAAATATAGATATAAATAGTGTTCCTTTCCACGGATACAGTGGCGGCCTTGATACCAACAATCGTTTCATTCCAACGGATAGTTTTAAAAAAGCAATTATATTTAGAAAACTGGTATGTTTTTATTTTTTATTTTTAATTTCGATTCAAATTTTTTCTATCCAAGATTCAATAGATTTTGATTTTGATTTTAATTGTGCTTCTTTCGATAATAGGCTAGCCCATCTCCGGAAACAATCGTTTCACATAATGACAAATCCATTCTCTTTCCAATTTTGGATTTCGAAAGGAAGGAAAGTTTTAAAATTAGTTCCCACCATGTTCCCAAAAAGGAAAGTTTTAAAATTGGTCCACTATCATCTTAAAAAAGAAAGTATATTTAGAAAGCTGACATGCTTTTCAGTAGTCTTTTCTTTTTTTTGATTTAAGATATTTTTTGTTTTTTCAAATTTTTTTATTAACTAATTGCTTTTATTATTATTTACCAGCCTTGATTTATAATGAATTTGTGAATTTTCATATTTACAGTGAAATTTATTTTTTTACATTTTTTAAATTTAAAATAATTTTTTTATAATTTGAATAGAGATTCTATAAATATTTATAGTGCTCTTTTCAACGAATACATTAGCTTCTATCTCTTGAACAATCTTTCTTTCCAACTCATACATTATCCTCCATCTCATTTCCCTTACCTTTCAACTTTAAGTACAATTTTAAATTAAAATTGGCCGGCCTCACTGTCCAAAAAAACCCAAGTATATTTAAATGCTGACTTGTTTTTTTTTTCAATTTTTCATTCAATATATTTAGATTTTCATTTTCTTTTAATTCTTTCTTTTTATTCAAGGTATTTTTTAGTATTGTTTTATTACTTATTATTATTATTATTATTATTATTTATCAACTTTAATTTATCTTAAATTTGTGAATTCTTAACTTTCTTTTTCATTGGATTAAGTTTCATATTATTTTCATTGAGATTCATTTGAAATTTATGAACCAATAGGAGCTAAAATTAATGTTGAAGTTGTAACTCAAATCTATTAACTTCTTTGGTAACATATGAAGAGTGGTATGGGATTTAAATTTAGCATCTCATTAATTTCCATTGGTATCTAAAACAATAATGAAGGTATTAGGGTAAGAAGAAGTTAATGTTTACCTAAGAATTAGAAATACCAATGCCTTTTATTTCTAAAACAATAATGAAGTTTATTCCATGGATCACATGTGACTCAATTTAGTATCTAAACCATTGTTTTATAAATCTATACTCTTTTTGATTGGTATTGTAAATGAGTTTATCTCACAACTTTCTTGATTCCTTGTCTCCTCCCAATCTCTCTTTAATCTCAACTTTTAGTCTACATTTTTAAATAATCAAAGAATCATTTTGCTATTGGATGGAAATTTAAGCACTATGAAATTTTCCAACAAGGATATTTGGGATAAGTTGGAGGGACCTTAGCATGAAACTACAAATATTGATACAAACAATCTTATTATAATAGACTTGAACAGCCTTATACATATCACACGGTTACATTTATATTTTCTTAGGGTATTTATCATCATGGTAACCACACTTGTGTATATTTAGGATTATGAAGGAATCAGGAATGTCTTAGTGGTACCCATTACTACAAATATCATGAAAAAATGTGTAGCCATGGGGACCAGACTTGTGTATATTTAGGATTTTGAAGGAATCAAGAATGTTCCCATTAGATAAATCTCAATTATATCCATTACTACAAATATCATGACAAAACGTGTAGCTAGAATGTGGTTCTCGTATTCTCTTTTCAAGTACAATTTCTTCCTTGGAACATGCAAATCAAACTATAATTAAGAGGCTTATACTAGGAAATGAAATTGTAAGCGAAAATGGTAAGGTATAGGTTGTTCTATAAGAAGAAATAAGGAGTTTTCTTGAAGAAGATATCAATCAAGAAACTTTGCAACGGAATTGTGCTTTTTGACAACTCACACGAGGAAACATTTGTTTTCCTCCCCTCTTTTTTAGCATTAATTTCTAATTCTAGCACTACTTTTCTTTTCTTTTCAAGAAAAAAATTCTAGGGAAACTCAAGAAGTGCTTGTCCACATTTGTGGATGGCATCTTAATAAATCTTTTGGTTTAGATCGGTATGGCTAACCTATGCAAATTTAAGTTTCATACCTATTGCCATAAATCTAGCCAAATGACGAAAGTCATTTACTTAAGTCGAACACATGTTGCCATAAATCTAGCCAAATGCCCAAAGTCATTGACAACAACCATTTGAGCTAAACCTTTGGGCTAATTCGAGCACCACTTGACATGTTCTTAATGATATTTTTCTTAAATATATGCATTTTATTTCTTTGCATCTTTCTTTCTTCGAGTTATTATTTTACCCTTTTGTAACTTTACTTCCATATGTTAGATCTTTTCCTTCTATTTTTAACATGGCTATATGCATTACTATTACACTCTTGTTGTGCTTTTGCTATGTATTACACTAGTTGTACTTTTATTCCCATGGGCATATTTTTTTGGTCATTTATTGGACATTAATAAAATGATCTCAGCTTATGTTATCTACCAATTAACTATGCTTTGTGGATTATTGCTTAAAAAATATTAGTGTTTTTTTTTTTTCTCTGAAAATTTGAAGATTTCCAATTTCACTATCTATTGTTTTGGATAGAATTTCAAAAATCTTGATCGCTTTTAGCTTTGTGCCTATATTTTTAGCAATCTAGAATTACACAATCCAATTAAAGAGCTTAAATAAACATCAAATGAGCTTAAAGAGATGACCAAGGAGCTTAAAAGAAAGGTATCTCACTCTACCTACTATGCCAACCATGAAATATTGGTGAGTAGAACATTGTCCTAAGTTTATTTTTGATAGGCTATGACATATTATATCTGTCAAGGAAGAGGAACACTACAAAGGGAGGTCTATATTTGGAAGAGATGACACCCTTGTACATGTAAAATGACCAAAAGAATAGAGCATTTAGCCAAGCATGTTGATGCAAATAGATTTGTGTATACAAGTCAAACTTCAAAATTTTCACTTTAAGGACAAACTAGAAGCATTCTTTGGAGATATAAATAAGCATTCAAGTTTGAGAACTTGTTTCTAGGTAACTTCATTATATGGATATACTTTTTCAGATATTAATAAGAGATTTCCATTTTTGTACATCTTCTCGTATATTTTTAATAAGAGGACAAACAAGATGCTCCCAAATATGCTTGAATTCAATCTTCACATTTATCAATGTTTATATGTTATTTTAGGATTTTCCCCATGTAACTCTAAAGGTAAGATTTGAGCAAGGGATAAAAAAAATCATTCAAAATTCCCCCATAAACAAAACTAATGTAATACTGAAGGAAATTACAAATGATCATATGATTTGAATCCATACCCTTTCTATTTTTATTACATTGTCTAATTGGCATTGAATATTTTGTTTTTCATAGAGAAAAGTATTCCTTATTACTAGAAAGGCGACACAGGAAAAAGGGTTGAAGATGAAGCTTACCAAAATTTATAAATGTATAATAGGTGGAGACAACAACAAGTGTTCTAATGTGAATAAGATTTCTTTAACTAAGTGATGGGTACTAGCCATCAATATTTAGGTGCTTCTATAGGAGTTTGTAACCACCCATATTGACCTTAACAACCATGGCGTCTTCCACTAATTAATGGTGCCCTTGGAGAGTGACGTTGACCCGTGGGAGACAAACATGGAAATGAAAATGTATAAAATGGATATAAAAAACATTGATAGTATTGGTAAGAAAAATAAACTATTAAAACTTCAAACATAATTGTAATAAACACACCCATAATGAAATCAAAAGATTTAGTGGCTCAGTCTAAGGGTTAGCTCAACTGGTCAAATAAGTGCCTCGTCATTCGGGAGGTCACAGGGTCAATTCTCCCCAAAGCCCTTGGGGTTAGGCCTAGCTATTGGCCACGGGGCTTGATACCCTTGATCAAGCTCAAATATTTCTGTGGATGTAGCAACCCCCTAGTGACCATGGGTGTCCGTGAACGACATGTGAAAAAAGAAAAAAAAAAGATTTAGTGGCTCATAGTTGAAATGCATTGGGAATTAGAATGGAATTATTATGAAAATGTTGGGTATGTGTTATATTATTTGACTGCTTAGATACACATGTGATTTGTATGCATCATGAGAAAGGGGGGTCACAGTGGGGTCTTAGCCCCCTTAAAAAATATTTGGATGGTTTTTAATGTCCACTTTTGACGATTTTCAACACACAATTTTCACTTTTGGTGGTTTTATGGCACATAATTATTGTATTCCATGGTAATGTAATTCTAATTAAATAAATATATATGATTAATGGATCTAGGTTTAAAGGATGCCACATAATGTACAAATTGTATTGTAACATTGTAGAGTAATATTATATACTGAAAAATCTTTCTAGTTTTCCAAATTTGGATTTCCCTCGTGAGATCTCCATTTTAAATGTTTGTGTAAGTAATTGCATTTTTTTTTCTTTCTTTATTTTTTGCTCTCCCTTTGCTTTTGAAGAGTCGATTTTCGATAACTCTACCCATTTGTTCATTTTTTATACTCAATATCTCAATACACGTTGCATCTCCAATGACTGTTACTCTCCACCTTTGACATCAATGTCAGAGGGATATAAGAGGCTACTGATATCAATTTTTGCTAAACATACTTGTTGCTACCACTTAAATCAAATGATACCAATTGAAGACAGATAAAGAAAGACTTAGGAAACATGCAAATTTTCCATCTCATAGTACATTGTAATACACTTTGCTCCCCTTAAAATTTTTGCATCTCCTTCCGATACAAGTATTTTTATTTGGTATCGATTAAATGAGTTGTACTACAATATTTCAGTTTACATTTATTAAGGACATATGCAATGTTTGAGGTCCTAGTTATTGTTGCTACAATTTACCAAATTCTTCCTCAGTTTACATCCTTTATATGAGAATGTGATCTCATTTATGTTATCAACCATTTCACTTAAATGTAAAACATTTTTGTTTAAACCTTCAACAAACAAGACTTCTTTAGATTGACTTTTCTCATTGGCAAGGCCAACTAGTCTTTTTCCCATTATTCTGGTTAATGTATTGTCTCTGAGAATGACACTGGCACTTTTGACTTTCTTTAGTGAGATAAGTTTTTATTTGTCTCATGTTATGTGCCTCGAGAAATAACTATCTACTTACCATTGGTCCTCTTTATCTTGACTACACAGAGCTAAAATGCATTTTTTGCTTTATTTATTCTTTCTTTTTCCATGTTGATCTAGGTGGATATTGGACCCCACTATTGTACCATTATTTCATTCAGTTTTGTAATTGTAGCATAGTTTACTATTTTTGGTAGTTTTTTTGGTGTTGAAATTCCATAGCCATTTTGAGGCCCTAGACGACGTTTTTTTGGAAAATGAGCAAACATCATTCTACGATTAACGTTTTCAGTCAAAAGTTATAGTCATCGGATAGATATTTCTAGCGAGGTTCGTTTGTGTCAAATAGAGATCATATACCAAAGTTACAACCCCGAGAAGTTGATGTACAAATTCACCCCAATGGGGCCTATAGTTTTGGCGCTTCATCTCCTAGGGTTATGTTTTTGGATGTTTAGGGTTTTCCATTGTTTCCCAATAATAAATAGGTATTCGAGCTTCATTCTAACATAGTTTAGAGGCATGTAGCCACCACATTTCTTCTTAGAGATAAGCTACCATCACCTAAGCTAGTTTATTTCCATTCTATATGTAAGCATATTTTAGTTCTTTGAATGTAATGAAATGAAGTTATTTCTATTACATCTATGTATTTATGTTGGTATTTGTATTTTGTTGCATTCTTGCATAAGACTGAATCTATGGTATCAGAGTGGTCTTCTCTTTCTCTGTTTTTCTTTGCATGTCTAGAATGAGGTTGGGGTATAAGGAGTCAGGGCTCGAACTAGTTGAACCTTTTCAATACCAGCATCGCAAACACCGACAACCTCCCATAGCGAAAAAAAGTAAAGACGAGGGAGCAAGAGATCCCTTCAAAATATTGCTTGAAGAATCCCTCGAGCGACAGAGGAACATGATGATGGACAAATTTTCCTAGATCCTACGGTAGATGCCACATGTGACACATCTTCATCCAGGAGCCACTCTAGAGGCACCACTCCCTTCAAATTACAAGTCAACTTTGACATTCCAATATTTGAAGGCCAGATAGATGCAGACATCGTAGATAGATGGTTAAATCTTTTGGAAGGGTATTTTTTTAGTTCACAATTTTTCCAATAGGGATAATATTACTTTTTCACTCCTCAAAGTTTCCCCCCACATCAAGAATTGGTGGGAAACATACTTTGAGCAGAAGGACGAGAGGGAACCCTCATTGTTTTTAGCCACACCCACTTGAAACTCTTTTTGAGACACCATCAAGGAGTAGTATTAACCTATTGGGAGATATAGAGATAAGTACATAAAGTGGACCACACTATAGTAGGGAAGGGACCAAGATGTGCCGAAGTTCACAAACATTTTTCACACACTTCGCACTAAGTTTACTATCAAGGATTTTGAGCGGCATCTTGTAGTCAAGTACCGGGGCTTTCTGCACAAATACATCTAGGATGAGATGGAATTCCTGTACATCTCGTCACTTGGCACTGCTCATCGATATGATGTCAAGATTGAGCAGAAGTTTAAACAGAAGAAGCGATACTTTGGACCTGTGAATTTGAATCAAGGGAAAGGTGCCTCCAAATAATAGAACAAAGGAAAAAGTCAAGGTACGGTGACCCAAGACAACCCATCGAGGTCGCAATCAAAGAACGACACCAGGAAGACAAAGAAGGACATAGGAAAGTGGTGTGAGTTCCACAAGAGCCCCACTCATAACACAAGCGAGTGTCGAGCCAAGCAATCACTAGCCAAGTAGTCTAAGTCCGAACTAGACAAGGGAAATGAAAAATGGAAGTAGATTATTGATGTAGATTCCAGCGCCACTATTGCCACCACCAAGATCTAGAAGATTGATCCTGAAGATATAGAGGGGGAGTGTCTCTTCCACTCACATATGGGTGAAGGGTTCGTCGTTGCAATTCATTGTCAACAAAGGAAGCCAAAAGGACCTCATTTCAAAAGAGGTCATGAAGCAGTTGGGCCTACCAACCACACCACACTTTTGTACACCATCAGGTGGGTTCACCAAGGATGAAATCTCCACATCAGCCAACAGTGTCACCTTCCCTACAAAATCAAGCCCTTCCTGGATGAGGTATTGTGTGATGTTGCTCCTCTTGAACTTTGTGATGTATTATTAGGCCAACCATACAATGGAAGTGTCTTGTTATGTATGAGTCAAGGCCTTACACTGTTATTATTTCTATCGGTAATAAGTTATACAGGATACCAGAGCTAGCCCTACTTACCATCATCTCTTTGATCTCTGCTAAGAAATGCAGTAAGATCATCTCCCAAATTGGGAAATTTGTTTCCTTTCTGATCACTCTCAAAGTAAGGGGAAGATTGTTTCCACATCTATGGCCCTCAGGAATGGTTCCTCCACGCTGTAGAAGCAGGTGGATATGTTTGTGGAAAAATACATGGACATCTTCTCCTCACCCATAGGGGTACCCTTTCACTATTAGGTCAAGCATTCGATCGATATGACTCCTGGAGCACCTATACCCAACGAGCCGATATATCGTTGTTCCATTTTAGAAAATGAAGAGACTTATTGGAAAATCCAAGAGTTGCTAAAAAAAAGGACACATCCGACTAAGTTCCTCACCTTGTGGAAGCTCGATTATACTTGTACAGAAGAAGGATGAGACCTAGAGGATTTGAAATGATTATCGGGCACTAAACAAGATCAATTTGAGGAACATGTATCCAATCCCATGAATTGATGACCTTCTGGACCAACTCAAGGTGGTCCAAGTATTTCATCAAGATCGATCTGAATTCTATCTATCACCATGTTCCAATAGATCCGACAGATGTATGGAAGTTTGCCTTCAAATACCTAGAAGGCATTTTTGAATGGTTGGTTATGTCTTTTGGTTTGAAAAAACCCCTTGCTACTTTTATGAGGCTAATGGTGACATCTTGTAGACCTTCACAAACTCATTCATGGTTGTTTATCTGGACGGCATCCTCATCTTTAGCAAGAGTTAGAAAGAACAATTGCAACACATTTGACTGGTCATTCATACCCTGTGGCAACACAAACTATGTGCCAAATTTGATAATGCAGCTATGGCATGAGCTAGGTCTAGTATCTGGGTTACATCATAGATGAGCAAGGCGTGCATATGGATCCATCTAAGATCCAAGTAATTCGGGATTGGATAGCCCCAACCATGCTAATAGAGCTTCGCAACTTTTAGGGCCTTGCAAATTTATATCGGAGGTTTGTGTTGGGATTCACCCATATCGCTTGGCCTTTGAGTCATATTACTAAGGGCAGAGCGGAAAAAAAATCCTAGTCTGAGTCCCAATAGAAGGTGTTTGTTGATTTGAAGCACCACCTTTGCTCTACATCGGTATTCAAATTTCTATACCTACAACAACCATTTGAAATTGAGATAGATGCCTCTGACTATGCTATTGGTGCAGTCCTCACCCATCACGGGCATCAAGTGACCTATCATAGTGAGACACTTTTTGATACAATTTGAAAGTACCCCACATATGATAAAGATATGTGTTCCATCGTGTCGGATTTCTAGAAATGGAAGCATTATATTCTAGAGAAGGAGATGATCATCCACACCTATAACCATCCTCTTCAATTTATACAGACAAAAGGGAAGTTGCAGAACAATCTCCATTAGAAGTGGTCAACATATATGCAACAATTCCACATTGAAATTAAATACAAAAGGGAAACACCAATCATGTTGTATACTACCTCAACCAGCTCCCAGTTGCATCATTGACTATTGTTCTTAACTCTTGTGGCCACGGGACCTTTGGATCGACGCAACTGTCCAAAAAAGATCCAGAGTTCACCTCCACATATTAGATGCTAGTGGATGGCAAACAAGTTCCTGAATTTCACCTTCAGTACACATTATTATGCTACCTGGGCTACCTTTGTGTTCCTTCAATTGAGTGTGCCAAGCTGATTTGGGAGGCACACTACAGTTAAGTCGCAAGACACTTTGGTGTGGAGAAAATTATGGTCATATTACACAAGTGCTTTAAGCCAAAACTCTAACACGATTTTGGAAAATATATCAGATTTTTCATTGCCTATGCTATTTTCAAGCCAATCATAAATAAGTAAGGCTTGTACACTTCTTTGCCTAATCCAATCTAGCCTTGGGAATCCATCTCCATGGACTATCTATCTAGCCTTCCTTCTACCAAACATGGTAACGATTGTGTATTTGTGGCCGTGGAAGAATTTTCTAAGATGGTTATATTGGCGGCCTGTAATAAGAGTATCACAGTAGAGTACACTACAAATTCTTCTTTAAACAAGTGTGTGTACATTTTGGGATTCCCCATACCATTATATCAGATCAGGATACAAGGTTCCTGAGCACATTCTAGTCAAGCCTTTGGACACTATTAGACACCAAGCTCACCAAGTCGACTGCATTCCATCCCCAGATTGATGGCTAGACAGAGGTCATCAACAAGATGATAGTGCACATACTCTACATGTACAACTCCAAGAATCCATGAACCTGGTATGAGAGTCTTCTATATGTGAAACACAATTACAGAGCTCTCCATATCTTGAATGGTCGATGTCCCTTTCAAGTGGGTCTAGGATTTCAACCATTATGTTTGATTGATGTTGCCATTCCTCATGCAACTAGATAGAAATAATCCACACATGTTCTATCTGAGGTTGATAAAGTAACTAAATTTATTGAATACATCCAGCACATCTGCCAGTAGGTTCACGACATCTTGGAGAAGTTCAATTCCAAGTACAAGCAGTGACATGATCAACATTGGGTGCCACATAAGTTTCAGGTGCGCGACAAAGTGTGGTTGAATTTGCAGAAAGATCACCTTACCGTAGCACATTGGAAGCTCATACCACTCAGATATGGGCCTTAAAAGATTACCAAGGTTGTGGGAGATAATTATTTTGAGCACAACATTCCCCCATTCCTTGGATTGCACTCAGTGTTCAATGTAGACTGCCTCCAACCATACTTTCCACCATTACTAGACACATCAAACATTGCAGAACAACTCACACCAACAAAGTTAAACTCAGAATACATGCAATAGGCCACAACTGATCGGATCATGGACACATAGATCAAGAACACTCAGTAGTAGAATATCCAAATGTAGGATGCTTTCAAAGTTGGCCTACTCTTGCATCAAGGCAAGTGGCTCACCAGGGACCAAGTTCAATGAAGTTTCCCCATCTCATGGAGGCTCTCAATGCAATGGGGTCCATTGCTTCCTAAGGGGGGAGGAATGATCCAAGTGGATATTAATGTCCACCCACCTATTCCACTTGGACCCCCACCATTGGACCATTATGTCTTTCAGTTTTCGTAATTGTAGCAAAATTTACTATTTTTGGCAGTTTTTTTTGGTGATGAACTTCGAGAGTCGTTTTGAGGCCCTAAATAATGTTTTTTTGGAAAATGAGAAAACATGAGTCTTTGTTTGATGTTTTCAGTCAAAATTTATATTCCTTTGATATATATTTATAATGAGGTATCATGCACGTCAAACAGAGATCGTATGCCAAAGTTAGGACCCTAGGAAGTTGATGTGCCAACTTACCCCAATGGGGACCATAGTTTTGGAACTTCATCTCCTAGGGTTATGTTTTTGGAGGTTTAGGGTTTTTCATTGTTTCTCAATAATAAATAGGCCTTTGAGCCTCAATGTAATATAGTTAAGAGGCATGTAACTGCCACATATCTTCTCAAAGATAAGTTACCATCGCCTGAGCTAGTTTATTTCCATTTTGTATGTAAACATATTTCAATTCTTTGATATTAATGAAATGAAGTTTTATTTATGTTGCATCTCTGTGTTTATGTTTATATATGTATTACGTTTCGTTCCTGCATAAGTTTGGATCACATGTCCTTGTGCTTTCTTCTTACTTTTTTCATTTTGGTGGATTAATTGGGAAAATTCTATAGTCACTTGTTTGGTATCCATGATTATCATATTTAAATCATTTAGGGACATCCTATAAGGGAAAAAAATAGTTGCAACTTAATACCACCTTAATGGGAGTTAGTCGATTTATTCCTTTCAAAGTTACAGGAGGAGAGCCTTCCCGAGGAATTCATTATTTTACCAGTTGTTTTTTTAATTTTACTCTAATTGGGTTTATGAGAAAAAATAGATCTATGTTGATTTATTACTCCATTTAACCTACTTCCTTTACTACTAATATGAATATCTAAATTTGTTGGTCCTTAGCTTGATTTGTGCCTTTGTTTTCATTGTTCTTATTTCTTTTCTTGTGCATTAAATTCCCATTCTCCATATGCCATGGATTTCCTTGACTTCAAGAATAGAGTACAAATTCACACTCTTCTACTTCTTTATGCCTCATTTCCTTCAATTTTTTTCTTTTTCTAAGAAAAAGGTCTAATCTTGCCACTTCTACACTCAATTGCTTTGTGGCCATAATTTTTACAATTATAACATTCAATGTAATTGAGAAAAGGAGAAAATAAATTGTTTCTTATATGAATGCACCTATGGGATTTTCAAGTATGTTGTCCCTAGTTCTTGACAACTGATAAGGCTCATTTCTAACATTATTATCTCCTGGACAAGTTTTATAATGGACAACTCTATGTCAAAAAATTGTACATGAATGGCAACTACCATAAAAAAAAAAGTAGAAATAAATAAAAATAAATAAACATAAAAATTGTACTTAGTGACAATTTTTCTTTCTTGATACGATCTTTTTTTCTTTAATAGATTTATCTTTGAGGGATATATTGATTTTGTTGAATTCTTTATTGAGCTTCTAGTTGTTCGAACTATTGTAGATTTCCCTCTTTTGATGTTGTTGATTTATATTTTCCTTATCTATATTGATGTTAGGTCCTTTGATTTCATTAACATATCTAATTGGTTCTTTGCCTTCAACCTTGTTGGTGCTTGATTCTTCTTCATAAACTTGCCCAGTCTTGACGAGAGGAGATCTTTGGCTACTAAGAATATCATTTAAAATCTTGGTACTATTATCAAACTTTTGATATTGATTTATCTATTCATTGGTATTTTCCAAATCATTTATCAATGAGACAATCTCAACTTTTAATCTCTCACAATGACCTTCTCCTTCAATCAGTTGGCTAGTCCTCACTTCTTTCATTCTTTTGGCTTCTTCTAACTCTATTTTCATAATAATGAACAATAAAACTTTAGATCTATGTCCTTCCTTCTCATGCTCCTTGGATATATCCTTTCTTAAGGATGCATTATAATTTTGTAGTCTTTCATAACTATTTTCCTTGTGCTTTAGCTGCTTTGATAGGATTTATTCAATTCCGTTTGCTTCTTCTAGATGAAATTTTTGAAGATTCATTGAATTTTGATAAGAAGAATGAATTTAATTTTCAGCATTTCTCAATTGTTCCTTCATTCTTATGTTCTCTATTTTTCCCTTCTTTAACTTATCTAGAGTAGTAATCAACTCTCCTTCAAGATACTTTATATTCTTCTTCATCTAACTCATTAGGGGAACTAACATGTTCAAATATAAGATATATTTCACTTTCAACTTCTTTTTCTTATAAATCTAATATCTCTTTCTGATTGGCTTTAATTTATTGAACAATATGATGATCCTATATAGTCATGAGTATAGATCCTTTCTATCTCTTTTTTTTGATGAGAAATCATCTTCTAAGGAGTAAAGGCTTTTTCTATTTAGCTCATAATATTTTATCTCAACATCATGGTCTTCATTATCACTACCATTTTATGAAATTACATATAAACATTTAGAAGAAAGATAACTTATTATTCTAGAATTAAAAAAGAAAACAAACTTACCTACAGATTTCACTTCTTCTCCATCTTCTATACTGTCTATCTCGACATTTGATAAATTAGTAGCATTGTGACATATTTCTCTACATTTGAATTATTTAATAAGTTGCTTACATTTTTTTGATATCTTATGTTGCCTCCTTTCGATCCAAGCTTTGTTCTTATATGAGCCATCACTTAATCAATCATGCTATTTAATATTCTTTAAATATATGTGTACTTTTTCCTTCTAAGAACATTTCTTGACTTCAAACACCATGTGAGAATCTTCACCATAGATGAATTGCAACATATTGTATATCTCATTTGCATTCTCTCAACAAATTACCTTTTCAGAATTTGATTTAGACAACCCATTCAAGATTGTCTTCATAGCTTCAATATTATAGTCATTCTTCTTTCCATTTACAATGGATAGCCATACATCCAACCCAAGATCCTTTAAATAAATTTCATTATTTCCTTTGAGAGTGCATAATCTAATCCATTTAATAATGACACTCCATATAATGGGGAAAGATAATATTGGTTAGCCATGATCCTTGAGATATAACTTCTAGTGGTCACAAACTATTATTGAATGACTCGAATTTGATACCAATTGTTAGAAACTAGGATAATATTGAGAGAGGGATGAATTAGTATTATATAATTTCTAATATAATATTAATTTTGTTATAACTAATCAATCACACAACAACAAAATTGATCATACATCATACACATATGAGACACATATATTTACATGGAAACCCATAAAGGGATAAAACCAAAAATATATATTTTTTTCTTAATTTAAATGCAACCTCCAACCAACTGTTACATCAAATTTACTAGCACCAACCAAAAGGAGACTATCATCCCCTAATTTGCGAGCACGAACTTGCAAGGGGCACCAATCCCTTTTCAATTTACAATCACCCACTTGTTAGTGCCACCAAGCCCTATTGTTTGCAAGTACCAACCTAGTGGAGGCATCGACCCCCTAATCTTTACATGCACCAACCTAAAGGAAAAACCAACTCCTTGAAGTTTATAAGCAGCAAGCTAAGGGAAACATACACTCCCTATATGGAAGCACCACCCTAATTTCCCTTGTAGATACCTTTTTTATCCATTTTTAAACTCAAACCCATAAGATTTATTTCAATTCAAATAGTTTGAATTATTTTTAATGATGTCACTTATTCAGCTCTCACACAGCTAGATATTTTACTGCAACACAAATATGCTTAGACCTCTAATACTTTATATTTTTGTTCTCATGTTATTTGAAGCTCTTATTCTCTATCCCAAATATGCATTATTATTTTCTAAATATAGACTCCCTTTTCATAAGAATTTTCAAATTGTAGACTATGGTATACTCATTGATCCTTGATGTCATTTTTTCTTCCTCTACAATATGGTTCATACCTCTGATATCAACATCTCTAAACAAGAACTTAACATAATTTTTTCTTTTGCAGTTCCTCTCATTGTCATTCACAATATGCATTTCAAATATACACCAGCCAAATTCGTTTGATTTTTTTAACGATATAAGTTAAACATCCTCTTAACTCTTCATTCTTTCTATGATTTGTTCTTTAGGTAAAGTGAGAAGGTATTCATGTCAGACAAAGAGAGAAAGTTAAAAAGAAACTCAACCTTCTTGCTTTGGTTCTATGTATCTAATATCCTTGATTTGGTTTAGATGCGCACTCAGTAAACTTAGTGACATCCACATCATCACCATTGAATTTGTATTTATAGTTTATGGTTTATGACGCAATGGATTAAATAGGGCAACATGAGGAGTTTAATACCGCCCATAAATTAATAACCATGGGTTGTCACCTTCAATAAATTCAATGTTGAACCCATTATTTACACTAAATTTTAATGTATTTTTCTCATAAGGTCAAGGCCACATGGCATGGTTCCAATCACTTTTTCCCTCGGGGGCTTATTTCCTTTACCCATTGGACCATGTCACACGAACATGTCCTTAACCATCCAACTGGAAAAATCTATGGATATCATGCTATCATCATGGTGACATCATCATGTCACATGGCACCCTTTGGGTGGTTCCATGTGTGATTTGGAACCAAACCACTTGATCACCCAAAAGCACCATATACAAGTGATACATTGCACCCTTCAATGCATCCATGTGTATCCACATCATCACCTTGAGCCATGACATTTCTCTGTGACTATCACCTATCCCCACATGTGTTTCCATGCCATGCTATTTTCCACTTAGATGCCACTTGTGTTACTTATCACTCGTCACCCATGCTTTTGAGTGCACACTAATTGGACCAAGTGGTATGATAAGCACTTGGATGCTTAGGCCAAACACCATGTGACTAGGAACAATGACTAGATGCCTTATTTTCCACTACTTGGTGTTGAAGCAACCTATGTGCCACATTTTTTTACGACTTTTTCCACAAATATGCTATGTGTTAAAACTATTTTGTGAATTCCATTAGTTTTCCAGACACCCAAATAGTGGTTTTGTACTTGGTGAGGGGGAGGGGCAATATATTTGAGCCATCAATATTCATTAATAAGTATGACGTGAATCCATAGCAAGATCCCCCACCCCATCCTATTAATCCTTCACACAAGGAGGGGAGATCATGATCAACTAGTGTCATTTTTCCGGGGGGCCAAAATCTTCAGAAAATGATATGCATAGAAAAGTTTAGGGGCGAATGTTCGCCCTTTGGCGAAATTAAGGGGTTTTAAATTTTTAGTGGGCGAATATTTTGTATCATAGTACATTTTTACAAATCACCTCAAATAGCCCACCTTATTTTACGAGAGAGAGTAAAAAAGGTAAATTTAGCCCTTGAAATTAGGAGTTACAACCTTCCATTCGCCCATTTTCAAGAATAGGTTTTATTTAAGTGAATCCATTCGCCCATTTTCAAGAATAGGTTTTATTTATTGTAAATTAATAAAAGTATAAATAAATGAGAAGTATGGTAAATAAATGAAACATTTTTTATATTAACTCCATAAGTCACCTTATAGACATACAAGGGTGTAAACAAATAAAAATATAAGTAAAGTGGAGGTATGGTAAATAAATAAAACGTTTTTTATACTTACTCAAAAGGTATGGTAAATAAATAAAAATATAAATAAATAAAACATCTTTTTATATTTAGTCCATAACCCTCATTTTATTTATGAAGGCTCAAGAAAGAGGTTTTATTTAAGTGAATCCTATGGGCCAAATACCATATTTGTAAAAGAGGTATGGTAAAATACTACAAATATAAATAAATGAGTGGTATGGTAAACAAATAAAACATTTTTTATATTTACTGCATAAGTCACCTTATATTTACGAACACTGAAAAAAATGCGTTATATTTAGGTGAAACCTATGGGAAAAATACTATGGGAAAGATACCATGGACTAGATTGTTATTAATACCATGCAAAAAAACATTATTAACCCTAATGTTAGTATTAATAAAAATAAAAATGGCACATGGTATTGACCCATGGTATTCACCAAAATGGCACATGGTATTGACCCATGGTATTCACTTGGAATGTAGCCTATTTAAATGGGGGAATTAAACCAGAATATATCCATCTTTACTCTGGACCTACTAACCCCTGAGAGGTATCAAATATCGTGATATGCAAACTAGCATAGAGTGAAAAAATATTTGATCCGATCGAGAGTAAAAATTGATGTTGTAATTTAATGTATGTTAAACATTTTAGCTTGGTCAAAATAAAAATAAAATAAAAATCAACTATTAATTTTATAAATTACTAATAGTAATTTTTAAGCTCCAAGTTTATGATAACCCATGGTATTGACCCATGGTATTCATGTGAGCATAGACTATTTAAAGGGGAAATTCTATCTTAGATCCATCTTAATTCTGGTTCTACCAAGTGCTCAGAGGGATAAATAGATTTCATCCCGCTAAGAGTGGTAGATGTGGAGTTAAGATGGATATAGGTTGGTTTTTATGATAATGAAGATATTAAATAGACTTAGCAAATTATATTGTAAAAACATCTTAAGGTGAATGGTTAAAGCATAGACATTGGACAAGTATATTTGCATACTTCTGTTTTAAACTGAAACAAATCCAGGGCTAAAAGTGTCACACGGAATCAGTCGATCTTGTAGACAAGACAGACCTTCCTAGAATCTAATGAAGACCTAATGACAAACAAACCAACCAAACACTATCTTTCTTTAAATGCGCTTTATAAGTAATGGGAAACAGGTGTGTTTAAGGGCCTACCTCATGTCCAACGCAAGTTCGGAGATGCCTTCGCTTCTTTGATCCAAGTAAGTTCCTTTATCGCAAACCTGCAAGCACAAACAAGGCAAACAATTAAATAACACATGAATATCCAATATTATAAAACATATTTAACATGAAAGTCAAGGAGTCCATGAAACAAATAGCATAAGATACTTGTTGAGAAAAATGAGCTTGATTGTATTAATTCAAAAAGAAAGAACCTTACAACCTTTGCCTTGACGCTGTACAAGCTCCTTCCA
>APFE030130926.1:2863-26113 GCA_000404065.3 Pinus taeda
TAAGTCAAGGGATGGGTGCATACTCCTGTAAAGCTCAAAAGGCGCGAGTTTCATCTAAAAATAGTTACTTGTGGTCACTTCTAGAGCTTTCTAGAAGAGTGTTTGACGTGTATTGAGCGCCTCCAGATGGTTCATGCATCCCTATGATAGAGGAACTTATCCCATCAAGAGAGGAGCTGCCCCATCCAAAAGAGGGAGTATCCCATTGATGTTGGACCTGAATAACTTCCTCTAGAACACTATAAATACAGGCATTGGGCCAAAGGAGGGGAGGTTGAAAGCTGAACATTCAAAAGGGTAGATGCTCTTGGAATTAGGACTTCCATTGTAAGCTTGTAAGGAGAGATTACCATCATTTCCTGTTTCATTTGGAAGTGGGTGAGCTTGTCAAAGTAGAGGAAAACTCTTGGTGGACCCTGGGGGGAACTTGCACAACACCAAGGCTCAGGTTGTAATGGTTTCTTTTTTGTTTCCTTAATACAAATAAGTCCATTCTTCTCAATGATTTGTTGTTAATGAATTGTTTCATATACTCCTTGGTCTATATGTTGAATATGCTTTGTTTTATGGAATATTCAGGTGTTATGTAATCGTTTGATTGTTAGTGTATGCAGGTTTCAAAGTGAAGGAGGAGCTCATCTGGATCGACGAGGCTGGACTGTTGCAACAAGCGTTGGACTTGAGGTAGGATCGAAAAACACTTGGTTTCTCATAGAATAATGTATGTTTAAAGAAGGATTGCTCTTAATTGTCTTGTTTGTCACTAGAGAGTCTTAGACTCCTAGGGAGGTTAGTTTTGTCAGCAAAAATAACTCTTTCTGCATGACAAAAGGTTCTCAAATGCCTGCTGTCTTGAAGGATCCTTTTCCTAGCCAAGATAGAAGATGATTGGTTCTTCCTCAAATGCCTCAGAAGAACCCATTATGATGATGTCTCATGTCAGGATTGCAATTCGATCGCAAGATTATGGTAGTAAAAATCCTGTTGGTAGTAAGGAAGCAAAATCTTCTAATTCAAACCCATCAACTTCAACTCCTTCTAGTTCCGATCCTTTACAGATCAAGAATCCTAACTCTTACTTTGTAATCAAACCATCTGCTAAAGGTATACTCTGGAAGTCAGCTCTCAATCCACATGCGAGAGCTACTAATAATTATAACATTGTTGAAGACTTAGCTATTTTGCCTTCAGCAATGTCGGCTTTGGAGGTGTTGCAATCATGGCCAGCACAACGTAAATTACTATTTTCGGCTATAGGAGTTGTTGATATTCAGGATTTGAACCTTATAATCTTCGATTTAGAGAATATTACACCTCACCTACCTCATCAAATGGCTTTCCAAATTCCAGTGTTAGTAAAAAACAGACCTTGCTTTCGGACTATGATTGATGAGGGAGCTTCTACGTGTATTATGTCGATCCAGTGTTGGAGATCGCTTGGTTCTCTGACACTCAATCAGTCCCCAACAATTCTAAAGGATTTTGATGGCTGAGGGTTCCATCCTTTTGGAATTTTGCATGATTTACCTATAGGGGTTGAAGGCAAAATTGTAAATCTAGATGCGGAAGTGGTTGATGCCCCTCTAAATTACAACCTTCTCTTGGGTCGCAGTTGGTCTTACGTTATGATTACTATTGTTTCATCGGTCTTTTGGGTTATCAAGTTTCCTCATAATGGAAAGATCATTACCATAGACCACCTGACTTATTTTTCATCTGAGCCAGCCTCTTTAGATAGTATTCAACATGTCGGTAAAACAACTATCCCTTACAAGGATGTTGGGGTAGGTTTGATTAAAGATTCTGGTTTACAAGGAACTTTTTCTTTTCCTCCTCTTAACATATCACCTTCTATTGAAACTATTCATATGATTTTATCGAACACTATTGCTTTTGATGATCCTTGGATTGTACCTTCCGATTATGAGGTGGATTCATTGAGAACGCGATGCCTTTGAGTCCCTTTGAAATTTCATATCAGGTTGTACAGTCATTTTCTAACTCTTGTTCAACCGAAATTGATCCAATGTATGTGGTCCATGGGGAACCACTTTCAATATCAACCTCAGCTTCAACAACATTTTCTGATTCTGTTCATACTGATGAGAAGATTTGTGAACTTTTGTCTATTGATGATTTACCATGGGAAGATCTTCATCATTGATCCTCATTTTTACCTGAGCTTGATCATTTTGGAAATGATTTTTCATCTATTTTTACCATTGACTATGTCAAAGAACCACAGAATCCATTGCAACATCCTGATTCTGAGTTAAATTTGGGAAATATCTCTCGAATGGTTCCTATTGACATTTCAGTCAAACCAAGAATTATTGAAAACATTCATATAGGTGCTTCTTGTACGGACGATGAAATCCAAACTTATAAAGCCCTATTTCAAGAATTCCTCAACGTGTTTGCCTGGTCATATGAAGAAATGCTAGGAATAGATCCATCAATTGTTGTCCATGAAGTTAAAACTTACCTGGATGTTAAACTTGTCCGGCAACGTTTGCATCAGATAAATCCGCGAAAAGCTGCTGCTATTAAAGCTGAAGTTGAGAAACTACTTTGAACAGGTTTCATTTATCCAATTCCTTTAACTGATTGGGTATCGAATATTGTTCCTGTTAACAAAAAACAAGGAACGATAAGAATATGTATCGATTATAGGGATATTAATTGAGCTTGTCCTAAAGACAATTATCCAACCCCCTATATCGATCAAATTATAGATGATTGTGCCGACACTGAAATGTTCTCCTTTATGGATGGTTTTTCCGGTTACAATCAAATCAACATACTCCCTACCGATCAACAAAAAATGACTTTCATTTGTCCATGGGGGACATTTACTTATTGCAAATTACCTTTTGGATTGAAGAACGCTAGAGCAACTTTTCAAAGGGCTATGTCTTACACATTTCATGACATCAAGCACATTGTGTAGCCTTATCTCAATGATTTACTTGCCCATTCATTACGTAGACCTGATCATCTCACTCATTTATGAGCAATCTTTATGAGATGTAGGTATTATCGAATTAGACTGAATCCACACAAATGTGTTTTCTATATAGAAATGGGTCATTTATTGGGATTTGTCATTTCAAAAGCTGGCATTTGTGTCAATCCCTCGAAGGTTGAAGCTATTGTCAAATTACTTCCTCCTTTGACTCTTTGCCAACTCCAAAGTTTTCAAGGGAAAGCAAACTTTTTATGTCGTTTCATTTCTAACTATGCCGAGATAACGAAAGGTTTTACCAGGTTGTTGAAGCAGAATACTCCATTCTTTTGGGATGAGATAGCTGAAAAATCTTTTAATGCACTTAAATACGCATTGACCCATGCACCATTATTGCATCCTCCCAACTACAACTAGGATTACGTTTTGTACCTCGCCGCTTCTCATTCCAGCATTGGGATGGTTTTAGTCCAGGAAGATGAATTCAGTAATGAACATGTGATTTACTATCTTAGTCGAACCCTGAATCCGACTGAGTTTAAATATTCTCATGTGGAGAAATTGGCCTTGGCTTCTGTTCAAGTTCTCCAAAGATTTCATCACTACATCTTATTACGCAAAACCATGGTAATTTCATATTGTAACCCTATGACGTATATCTTGACCAAACAATTTCTAGGGGGCAAGTATTCCAAATGGGTAGTTATCCTGCAGGAATTTGACTTGGAGTTTGAAAAATCCAAGGCAAAGAAATCTTTGGTTTTTGTGGAACTGATGTGTGATTTCCTATGTACTGATACTGAAATTGTGGCAGAAGAACCCATTGCGGATGAATCCTTGTTTCTTATCAGTACTCTTGACCGCTAGTATGGAGATATTATTGTTTATCTCCAAACCCAATCTTTTTAGCCTAAAATCTCACAATCTCAGTGATGGAAAATACATTTCCGATCCCAACAATACAATATTATTGGAGATACACTCTATCATTGTGGGGCGGATTTTGTTTTTCGACGTTGTCTAACTCATGAAGAAGTTGAAAATGTTATGAATGACTATCACTCTGGAGCATGTGGCAGTCATATGTCTGGGTATGCCGCAACCCAAAAGATATTGTGCGCTAGTTATTTTTGGTCATCCCTATTCAAAAACTGTATCTATGCAGTCTGGAATGCCACAATTGTCAAATTTTTGATCATAAGATGCATGCTCCACCTGCGCCTCTCCACCCAATCATTGTCATCGATCCTTTCACAAAGTGGGGTATCTACTTTATTAAATGTAAACCTCACTCAGTCGAGGGGCATGCGTATATCATCCTTGTGGTAGATTATTTTACTAAGTGGACTGAGGCGATGCCTACATTTTCGACAGACGGAAAAACTACTACAATTTTAATTTTCAGTCATATAATTGCTAGATTCAGTGTTCCTCAAGATATTATTACTAATCATGGTAGTCATTTTTGAAACATCATGATGACTAAACTGACAGATCAACTTGGCCTGCGTCACGATAGTTCTACTCCATATTACCCACAGGCTAATGGTCTAGTTGAAGCTATCAATAAAGTTCTAGTCACTATGATCCAATGAATCATTGGTATTCATAGGTCGAATTGGCATAACATGTTATTTTTAGCACTTTGGGCATATCAAACCTTAGTAAAAACGTCAACTGGTTTCACTCCTTTTTAATTGGTTTACGGTTTGGAAGCAGTGTTATCCATTGAATGCAAAATTCCATCATTGCAAATAGCCATAGAATTACTCCCAGCCACTTCCGAAGAGGAGAAAAGTTTGTTGTACTTAGCTCAACTAGATGAGAATCGACGTGATTAGCAATCAAAAATCACGTGAAAAGAATAAAATCTTAGTACAACCGAAATGTTATGCCTCGTAATTTTTCAGAAGGAGACCTAGTTTTACTATATGATCAAGCAAACGATAAACTAGGGGCTAGAAAATTTGTACCTATGTGGCATGGTCCTCATATTGTTAAGTGAAAGCTAGCAAGAGGGGCCTATGAATTGGTAGATTTTGACGGTGTCTCTTTGGGTAAACCCAAAAATGGACTTTATCTGAAGAGATATTATGCCTAAACCTTGGTCTGGAGATTTTTATTAGATTAGTTTCTTTCTAGCTGGTGTGTTTTAGATTAGAAATGTGTACCTAGTTTAGAGAGTGTTTTTATAATTATTCTCGCTTATCTTGATTTTACTCTTGATATTGCAAATGTCAATGTCTCATCAAACATATATCGGTTTTGCTGACGGTGCTTTTCGTAATATGGAACATTTCTTTCGCAGCTTGGGTTATATATTCACCCTCTGATCATTTAGTATCTATGCATGGGGTAAGCCTCAGTCAAACAATGAATAACATTGCAGAGTAGAGTGCAGTGATTGAGTTATTATCTGAATCCATCTCATTTGGGATTCAGAGTTTGATTGTTAGGTTAGATTCTAAACTCATTGTATTACAGCTTAATAGGGTTTATGCCATTAGAAATCTAGTGTTATTAAGATTATTTTTGAGAGTTCGTCTCTTGGAAGATGAATTTGATTATATTGAATATTAACATATTCCAAGATATTTAAATACATTAGCAAGTTCAATTGCTTCTCATATGTTAAATAGACATTTGCAATAATCAAAACAGTGAATTTAAAAACATTCCATAACATGTTACACAAGATAGCCAGTAATAGTGATATATCATAGTATAAAAGTGTGTCAAATATACATCGTGTTTGATCATAGGTTGAAAAACACCTTATGATTGGAAAAAAATGATAGTACAAAAAGACATAAAATGTCGTATGTGTCTACAAAAGCGATCATCCTATCCCTGGTGATGATCACGGTAAGAAACCACTGCTCGGGCCACCCTACAAAGGAACCTCTTAAAAGATCCTGGGACCCTGAACATGTATCGTTGTAACCTAAGTGGAATATCATCTATGCTAGTCTCTAGGATATTTGATCTCAAATGCTCTAGATGATTCTCCAATTCGATCAGGGTCTCTGTAGATTAGTCCTGTGGGGCTGCTGCTACTGTAGCTAGGTGTCTCCTCTCATAAGGCTAGAGAGTGGCTGGTCATCATGGACCCACATCTACATTTAAAACTTTTTATTATCAGTTTTGGTTGATTTAAAAAACAAAAAAAAAGAAATTAGTTAAAAAAAGTGTTGAAAATGATTTTACCTGAATCATCCCACTGCTCTCCTGGTGGAAGAGCCATGTCTGGGGTACCACGATAATCCATCCTAGCATATGGAAAATCTTGAATCACAAAAAGTTGGTTCCTCAACCAACAAAAATACTCAGGTGGAAATCAGACAACCTCTGAACCCTCCTCGGGATGACGGGCCATCACTGCAACCCAACGCATTATCCTAGGGTCTTGAGGAAGACCAGCCTCAACAGAAAGCTACTGTGGGACCAACATAGGTACCTTCTCTAGACCAAAGCTCACAACCAGGAAACCATATCCAAATTTTCTTAGTTGTCCGCTCTTTGCTCTAGTCAGTTGGCATTTTACATTCGCCAACACAGCCTTTCACCAGTTGAAGATGGTATCTCGATAACAGTCTACTGCCATTTACATCTGGGATCTGGTAGCTACATGAAATGCTACACTCTTGCGTAGTCTGGTGATAGTGAATGCAATAACCTTAAGTTTAGGATGGGATATAGTTTTAATATCTATCCGTTTGTCCTCTGTTTGGTCATTGCAAAACTCCAATCGGAGACTAGTGACAGACTGGCCACTTGGCCTAGTCCCGAAAAGAGATAATCGTTCACCTCTCTTGGGCAAACCAGTCAAGAACTCTATGTATTCTAGCTCAATTTTGAGCCGGTGGCCACCAATCATGAAATTTTGGTCCTGTATGCTCCACCTGTCTACCAGCCATTGCAAGAAATCTACTTGGGCCCTCATGCCAGGTATGGCCTAGAATTTAAATAGTCCACATGCTTTTAATACCCGCATTGTAGGTGGATGAATTAATACGGCTAGATCCACATCCTCATGCTTGCGTTCGCACCAAATAAGCATTTTGTAAGTCCTACATTACAAAAAAGACATATTAAAACAATTTATTTCAAAAATGTTTGGACGGAAATGGAGATGATTGAAATTTTAAAAACCTATTTCACGAGGTCCGTGCCCATTGGCTAGGGACAATGTGTAGGTTCGCACTTGTCCTAAGCAACAGGTGTGGAACCCCAACTTTTTCCTTTGCAGAAAAAAGTCGGGGTCCGCAGGGGCCGCATGTTGCACATGCGGACCCCCGCGAGTGTTTTTCTAAAGCAAATTCTCCTCAAAAAAATCAATTTTAAAGCCCTAAAACAAAATGCAGATGGTTGAAATGCAAGATAAGGGTGATGTGGATTACCTAGAATTAACGGTTTTCGATTCTAACGGAGGGATTTTCCGCAATATTCATAGGAAGTTTCTTACCCAAAAGCTCTCACTCCTCACTCTGAAGTCAAATGGTAAAAATGAATTTACAAAAGCCCTTTTGTAAGCTTTTTTGAATAAATGAATTTTTAATTTATTTATTTTTCGCTTTAAAAAGGTAACTTTTTGATGCATTTTTATTTATCTTAAACAGGTATGAGTAATGTTTTTATTTTTTGTGCAAAATATTGGAGTTTCAAGGATAATTCATCATTTTCAATGAAGAGCATACTTTTTCACTTTTTCGGAATCTTCCAAAACTTACGAAAAAATGAAACATTGGAGTCCTCTTTAAGCTCTTTTCTGACTCGTAAAATATGAAAAGATTGCCGAGTTTTTCCCTTTTAAACTCGTTAAATAAAATTAAAAAGGCGGTCCACTTACAACTCTTTTCTGAACATATAAACATGAAAAGATCACCAGACTTTTGTTGTTTCAAGTTTGATATTGGTTTTAAAATGACATGTCTTCAATTGTGTTTTTACTTTTTAGATCGGCGCCACTAATTAGGAAAAGTACTCCTTGATCATAAAGGTCAAGCGGTTCTCTCAAGTATTATTTTATACTTTTTCAGGCTTGGGGGACACAAATTTACGAAAAAGGACATCCATGGAGTTTCCTTAAGTTTTTCTTCTGAATCCCTAAAATTGAAAAACACCGAGTTTCTCCTACACTGGACTCGTTAGAATTTAACAGAAAAGGACCTGCTCAATTTTAAACAACAATGAACGATTCCTTCTTAGGGTTCGAATTTTAAACTAAGTTGGACTCATCTGAAGGATGAGCTTATAACCAAGCAAATGTTATCCTCCTCAAGCTTGTCAAAAATAAAGAGGTACTTGCTAGAAATGGTGGGGGAAAAGAGATAAAATGAACCTGTTTGTTATACTTTGTGATTTAGAAAAATAATTAACCACTCTTGAACAAGACATTTTTTGTTTACCTGGGTTGGGAAATCCTTTGCCTAACAGTTAATCAAACCATATTGAAAGTCTTCAGCCGGTTTCCAGGTATTAGCTTTGGGTCAGTTGTCACCAAACCATCTGTAGTGTCATTATGTGTTCAAGAGGTCAGTTCAAATAAACATTCATTTGCAAAATACCTGTCATCCATTTTGACCATCCCTGAGTTAGTCCTTGACAAATATATTTCTTCAAAACTTGATCTATGATTTTGTGTTGTGGGCTTGGCTACGGCAGATCACTTTCTATCAACTTCAACTCATTATCTAGAAAGATGATCTAGAAATCGTCAGTACCTTGGAATCTGCATGTCCTAATGGCAGGTTTCTTGCCTTCGACGACAGGTTGCATCATTGACCTTCGATCAAAGGATTCTATGACATGTTCGACATTAGGTTATTTTCACATTTGATGGATTGTACTAAGTACTTTGAGAGCCGTTGACATTACTAGTGGTTTCTCTCACACTTGTTAACAGTTCACATCATTGACTGGTAATCAAGTGGTTTCTACCATGTTTGACTTTGACACATTCATTCACATGGATAGAATTGTACTAGTTCGGGAAGTAGAAATCAAGACCCTGGATCTAGTTTCTACCATCCAGGCTGCGAGGAATTTTGTTATTCATTATACAATGGACTATTCACAAATAGATGGTTGTGCCCATCTTATGTCTACATATGCCTATACTCGTGATGTATTACAAAATCATTCCTATATTAGAACAGTTTTGTTAGTTTTCTAGTTAGTTTTGATCTGAGTATGGGAAGGCCTACCTCAGCAATGATATGTTCATATATAAATTTTGCATTGAATGTTTTTACAAGTTCTGACTTGTGGTGTCCATAGGATGATCCTTGAAATGATAAAGTACTTCACTCTTCTTATATGACAAATACTATCTTCATCTATTACAGACTTCACACTTTAGGGGGCAATCTGTTGCAGAAAAATTGCCACCTTGACATTTTGCAATCTGTGTGAGTCCATCACCACTCATACTTTCCTCCTTTTCAAGTCTTAAGCCTCAGTTCTTCATATCAAGCCTTGAAAATAAGAGAAAGCCATCAAAAGTCTATAAAACTCTGGTTTCACACTTTCTCGTAGCATTACCTACGGTCCCGCACCTAATGGTCATGTCCCCTACGCACCTGACCACTCTGTCTCTATGTTATGGGTGCAGACCCTTGTAAAAGTTAAAAAGGCACAAGTATATTCTTAAAAACTTACTTTGAGTCATTTCTGGAAGCTTCTAGAAGGAATCTTGAGGTGGCAAGTTCGCTCCTTTAAGGTTCATGCATCCCATACCTTAAGGAGCTAACCCCTTGATGTGAGGAGCTTATCCCTTTGAAGGAGGACTCTATCCCTTCATAGGTGGACCTGTAACCTCCTTCCTTTGCACTATAAAATGAAGCATTGGGCGGGTTATTGGGGAGGTTGAAAGCTGAATATTTTTGAGGTGAAATGCTACTGAAACTTACTCTTCCTAATTGAGCTTTTGTGAGGAGAGATTACATACCTCTTTGATCTCATTTGGAAGAGTGTGAGGCTTATCAAAGTAAAGGAGATTCCTATTTCAGAGCTTGGGAAGAGCTTGTAAAACATCAAGGCACCAAAGGTTGTAAGGTTCTTGTATTTCAAAGTTAATACAAATAAGTTTATTTTTCTCAATAAGCTGTGTTTTATGGTTTATTTTATGGATTCCTTGATCACAATAATGAACATGATTTATGATATTAGCTATGCAGGTGTTATTTGATGTGTGCTTGTTTGTGATTGCAGGTTCTCAAAAGGAAATTCTTTTGAATGGTTGAAGGATGGCTGCTACAAACTAGTGTTGGACTTAAGGTAGGGTCTAAACACCTCTATAGTTTTTATTAATGAATCGTAAAATGTTTAGAGAAAGATGGATTTTCTTGTCCTGCTTGTTGCTAGATATCTTTTGATACTAGGGAGATCGGCCTTGTCCACAAGATCAATTTATTTGGCCAACACTCTATATCCATGAAAAAGAAGCACTCAGAAAGGAAGATATATATAAAAAAAGAAGAAAAAGGAAAACACAGAAAATTCCAAGGGCCATACCATCAATGGCCTACCTCTCCTACCATGCCATCTCCACCATTGCCACCCATTCCACTCCTACCTCACCACCTGTTGGATTTGTGGGCCCAAACCGAGGTTCAACATTAGTTAGCCAAACAATTCCCTACACTACTAGCCCTTTCGGCATCAACCCATGGAGCACAAACCGAAGTCTCACCTGAAGAAGTATGGGGGGATGTTGGAACAAATTTTCCACACTATGAGCTCGTTGGGATGTCGGTTTATATCCGCTACCCCTACTTTCGCGGAAGTCACTAAGCCTTAGGGTTTTGTCAATCTACCCTTTATTCCACCCTTCAGTACCTCCATGAAGGTGTACGATTGACCATTGTGTAGCCCTAACCCTTGGTCCAAGTACCTTTGTGCAGCTATGACAATGTATTGTCTAGCTTCCCAAGTTATCTCAAGTGTTTTACTTATCTTACTAATCTATCATAGTTAGCGCCACGTAAACTGATATCCTTAGATTCATTCAATTAACTAATACAATAACATACATTTGCACATCAAATAAAAATTGTAAATTAAACCCAAAACACAATATAATCAAATGCATTAATAGGAACTATATACACAATAATTGCAGAATACTTCTCTTTATTGATATCTTTCAGTTTAATACAGACTCTATCCACCCTGTGCAGACAGCTATAGGGGTCCACACACACAATTTTGAACTTCCACCCTAGGCCTTTGTGCACTCAGCTGCAAAGCCTCTACCTATGCTAAGACCTAAGAAAACTTAGACTTCTCCACTCTACTTCGCTACTTTCTTCCTTACTTAACTACTTAGAGCTTACTTACTTAACTCCTTTTTATATAATCCCATGGTCTGCAGACCATGCGTGGATCTTTATAGTCAACTTTACACATTACAAAAGAAGGGCGGACAAGCCTTTATGACTCTTGACACCTTCGCGCTTCGTGACCACAAAATGTAGAGACTTTATGACTTTATTACAAAATTATCCCAAAACATCGGATTTTAGCCCCAAAATTGCTCTTGGGGGAACCCATTCCCAACAGGCCCCCAACACAAACACGGTGACTTGCCCTCGAGTCACTATGTGGATTTAGTGATCTTGGTGAGAAGACCTCCTATCCCTACCTATATGACTGCCACTTCGGCAATGCACTACGTGGTCATCTGCTTCACTTCTTCAACCAATTGCTCTGTTGCTAGTCTTGAACTGTTAGCCCAGATCTTTTGCTGAGTCACTTGCAAATTAGCAAGCTTGCATTCAATGGAGGCTATGACCGAATAATGTTCATCCAACCAGGGCTTTAAGCGCACCTTCAACACTACCTCTTTGTATTGTGTTGCATTGACCTATTCCTTCAATTATTTGACCTCCTAAAGCTTCGCCAGTCTCTGTGTGAGAGCAGCAGTGCGCATAGTACCTTTAAATTTGTCACAGCACTGCTGTAGTTCTTACATCTCTATCTCCAGCCGCTATACATTAGGATCCTCCTATAGACTGGTCAGGACCTCGAATGATTGTTAAAACAGCCATGTACAATTTTCTACTACACTTTCTACTTCCGCTATCACCTCTGTGTCAGTGGTTGCGCGTTGCTCCTTTACTTCCAGCGGAGTTGAAGATTGGGCCTTTAACTGAAAATCTACAATCTATAGGTTCAACTCCAACTGAACCTTAGCCAACTATGTGTGAGCATCACACACCCCTTTAATAAGCTTGTAGACCTGTTCATCTACCTCCGCATCCTCAGGAATGGCCAATTTAGGGACAACTCGGCAAGCTTCCCTCATGACCTTAATTTGGTGCATATTTGTGTTAGTAATTTCCACCATGGAAGTGAGGACATGTCTTGCTACAGGGCCATCTCTACATCATTAATCTTCTTCTCACAGAAGTGCGTTGTTCGTAGGACCTTAGCACCATGATCACTCCATCCTACAATAGGTGGAACGCCTTGCTAGGAAGCACTACCAAGTTCAACCCCAATCCCTTGAGGACGCTAAAAGTAGGCCTATCAACTTCATTTTCTATGGTCAGTGCTCCATCCAACAACACTATCTCTTGAGAGTCCTTTGCACGCAACATCTTCACAACTTCTAAAGTATCGATAGTGAGGCTGGTGTACATCATGCGAACCTATGATGCATAGATCTAGAGCTCATGAACACCCACCTAGATGGCCCCCAATAGTTTTTTTTATTTATGATCGAACTACTGCAGTACCTTTGTGGTGACATCTCGCATCGTGTCTCCAATGTCATTCAAATTCCCCTCTTTTAGGATGATTGGGTCCAACAATGTTTTACTGGCCTTGGATTTATTCCGCAGCCCCACTGTTGGGCATGGAATCCCCCCACAACATGTTATGGGACTCAAAGCCCAAGTTTTGGTCAAATGTATTGTAAGACTCTGCGAATTATGGGTGCGGAGCATGAAGTATAGGATGAGTCATAGGGTTGTCTGTCCTAAGTATTGTAAAGTAATGTAATGTCATGTTGGCCTACCCATGGTCCACAGACCATGGGATTGTATAAATAGAGCGAGGCTCTAAGTTGTAAAAAGAGCGAATTGGAATTGGAGAGATAGATGAATACACATGGTTCGAGCATAGAGTAAGAGTATAAGTGTATTGGGTCATAGTAGTAGGAAGAGGCTTTGCATCTGAGTGTGCAGAGGCCTAGTAGAGTCCGCAACTGAGTGCGCGGACTCCTGCAGCTGAGTGCACAGGGCGGTGTCGAGTCTGTAATCTTGATCGAAGAATAATAAAGAAAAGCTTATTCCAATTTTTGTGTATCTGCTTGTGCATTGCCTTCTTTACGTTTGTACTATTTTTTTTATCACGCGCACTAATATGATTGTTGGATATATATTAATAATCACTAGTCTTACATAAATAAGTTGAGTAATTGGGTAATAAAATATTAAATAGCAAGGAACTAGGGTATAATATGGGTCGTGCCTCAAGTAGGTCTTTATGGAAGCAGCATCGCAGGTTGTGGGGATTAACAGTTGCGCATAGCAACATGCGCGCAAGGTCAAACCGCGGACCTCTAGAAACTCATCAAACATCCCCAGGGTGTGGAAACCTAGTTCTAGTACCCTCCCATACTACTTTGGGTGAGACCTTAGTCCGCACTCTGCGGAATGTTGCCAAAAGGGCCAGTGGTACCGAGATTTTCTTGGCTAAATTACCTATGAACTTGGGTCAGGTGCATACAATCCAAAAAATGGTTCTGTTGCTAGGGTTGAGATCTGCATAATGGATGTCTGATGTCGGGCCACTAGAATCCAAAAAAGAAAGAAATTGAAGAGTGGTTGGATAAGAAGATTCACGAGTTCGTGGTGAAGGAAAATATAAATTCATGAGTAACTAAATAACAGTGGTTGGAGTGCTACTTGTATATGGAAATCCACAAAATTTTCTTTGCATCCTTTCCTTCTGAGTTGTATGAGTGTGTTACACAATAAGTTGTCACTGTCTCCTTGTCAGTCTCCCTACTGTGTCATGAAATCAAATCCATCATGCTCATGCACTCTGAATTGGCCAAATAACCCTCTATGCCAAAGTTTATTTGATCATCGCGACTTTTATTGAAATAACCGCGCTGACTGGCGGCTTCTAGCGCAACTGATGTGCTGCCAGCGCGGAAGCACACGGGTTTTCCGGGCTGGTCGAATTTCATACCCAGCGTGTTTTCTGTTTGTATTAAATCACACTGACATAGCTTCCCCCGTTACTGAGATGCGACGTCAGCGCGCCAGTCCAGTTATTCACCCGCGCTGATCCTGTTTAGGCGAATTTGTTCTAACAGCCAACCTTCCAGATGACTCCAGACCTGGTTGTTGGCCTTGTGAACGTCGCCCTCCCTTCTATGGCATGTTTGTTCGTCATATGAGCCACCTTTCTTGGAGATAAGCTTATCCTTCCACCATTCATGGAGACTCCTTCTCCTATAAAAGCCTCCACCATTGCCATCAGCAGCTAGTTTTTGGATATAGTTTTTGACATAAGAGGAATTCATAGTGTCTTAGTGCTGCTCCTAATAGGCAGTTGGTGTGTTAAGTGTGGATTTCTAGAGAGCTTAAGGAAGGTTGTGAAGTCGTGTTGCCTTGTGTGAGAGAGAGAGTTGTTTGTCTTGGGAGATCTACCTCCAAGGGTGAATGCTTATGAGACTTGCTGTTTGGACCCTATTGAGAAGGACTCAGCATCAGAACATTGGTTGTACCTTTCTCTGTTTTTGATTAATAAAAGATAGATGACTACTGTTATGGTTCCATTCTCATTTGTCTTGTAACAGTTAATGTGAATTACATCCTTTCTGACTGATGTATAGTTGCTTTTACTAGATTTCACGCTTGTGTTTGTTTTCTCTTTGCATGTGCAGGTGTCTATCCACAAGGATAGTGGAGGATCGTGACCGACCACAGCAAAGGAGTGAGAGCGGCATCTCTTCATCAAACAATAGCGCTGGAATCCAAGTAGGTGTTCATTACCCACTTTTTAATTGCAACTAGGAGCTTGCATAGTAGCATTGATTTATTGTTGGTAGACCCATTCTGGGCTAGTAGGGATCGCCTCTATCCGTAGAGGGGATTTACCTCTCCAACAATTTGGCGACTCCACTGGGGACGTTGCTTGTGTCTTTTGTTGTTCATCCTTGTTTTGAGTTTGATTGTTATTCTCTTGTCAAAGATTGGGGATTAGTTTTTTGTTTTTGATTTCCTGGTCCACTCTGGGAAATGCCTTAATTGTTTTAAAAGCTATTACCCTGGTCTGGGAGCTTTTGGTTTGATTTTGCCTATTTTATAGCCTCAGCGCGGTTTATATCAGAATAGTCGTGCTGACATCGCGTGTCTGTTTCTTTGGCTTCACTGTCATCACGCTTGTACGTTTAACAGTCGCGCTGACCTTGTTTTCAAGCCAACGCCCTTAATCCGTGTCCTTCCGCGCTGACAGTGCAAAGTTGCTACGCGCGTTTTCTAGTCAGCGCTTAGTTGCTGAGGGTCACCTGCGCTGATCCTGAAGAATTGAATTTTGTTCAATTTTGCCTCCTAAACCTATTGGTTTGACTATCCTCTGCTCTTTCCACCTGGTTTGTGACTTGATTTATGTTGTCTGAACTGTGAGATACTTGCTTGCAAAGTCTTGTTCTGCAAGGGTTCGTTTATTGCTTTCTTTCCAGTTTTGCAAAACCTTCCTTCTTGCTTTCGCTGCTTGGTGTGTATTTTGCCTTGAATTTTACAGTTGCTGGAATGTGTTGAATCCCTATTTGACTGGTTTTGAACTCCCATCCTCCAGGTGTTTGCTTTTCTCTATTGATTTCGCACCCTAGCCCTAGGGCATCTAGTGGTCGTGTGTGTGTCAAGCCTTCCATGGGATCTTGTTTTCTTGTTTGACCAGCCAACTTTAGATTTGCTTTTCACATTTGCTCGGTGATTGTTGAAAGTGTTTTGGTTGTGTTCCAAGCGATTTGCTTCCTCCTTGTTTGAATTCCTTTTTGTCTTGCTGAGCTTAGATCACGTAGCTCATAAGCCTTAGTTTTTCCTTTGATTTGGAAAACTGTTTTGGTATCTTGGGGACTTTGTTGTATTCTCATCGAGTGATTTTATTCCTTTTGCTTGGTGTGGCTATCTCTCAAAATTCATTTATGTGCTTTGTGCCATTGAAAAGAAAATCAAACTAATATCTTTTGCATTCGATAGTTAAAAAGGAAAAAGGACATTTCATTGATTTGTGTTTTCAAAAGAAAAGTTTCGTTTCCTTGCCGTTAGTTGCATTAGATTGTTTGATTGCTTGAGTTCATTTTGTTTGATTGAAAAATTCCTAACCTTCTCATAGTTAGAATTCAACGAACGAAATGATGTTCTTTGGCATGTAGTGTGCGTCTAAGTAATTGTGAGAGATCATACGGTAGGACCTGAAATCAAAACTTAATTCAAGATCAACCGTAAAATAAATCAAATTTACCTAAAAACGCATTGGAACTTAATGCAAATATCTAGAGGTCTAGGCTAGAGACGTGCTCCGGCGTCGTTAAACCTAGTCACTCTTGCTTTCGCGTTAAGGTTGGGTGATTCCTCCTGGTGTGATTCAATTGTGGTCTAGTATGGATTTGGGCTCCCATGTATCGTCACGTATATATGGGGAGACTCCACTAGGTTTGCATCCTTTATCCATAGGAGGCCGAGTCTACCGCCTTGTGAACCGTAACGCACCGAACACAACATTCGGGAAGATTAACTGCAGTACGGAAAGTCCTTGGTTCTCATATGATTGCCAAGGTGTATAAGCAATTTTACGGATTGCTTGGTAAACCTTTTGCTTAGAATCTCCAGAGCAGTCACTTTTGATCCTTTTCGGACTCCCTAAAAGAAAAGGTGTAAGTGAGCGCCTTGTCACTTCGTGCTCATTAAACATTTGAAGGAGACTAGAGTCATCTTTCCGTCCTTTTCTCGACTCTCGAAACATGAAAAGGTCAAGTTAAGTTCCTGTGCCTTAAAAAAAAAATTGTTCGGCTGCGATAACATTACCTGGTTGGATCTTGTGTGCGTTTAGTTTTGAGTAGGGTTTTTATCGTTAGCTTGCTTAGGGTCTTTGTTTGATCATCCTGGCGGATCCATCAACTCCGTCTCCTATCCCAAGTGACCAAGGGTCTCCATCTTCTGTTGCCCCTGAAACTCCGGTTTGTGATGTTCTTCCCATTTTTCCGAGCATCCAACCATTGAATTCTCGAGCTCCAGAGGACGATTTCTACGAATTTTCTTGGAACCCTGTTTGGGAACCCTCTGAAGAGGATTTTCCCACCACTCCTGTCAGTGTCCCATCTCCGATGGCTTCTTCTGATATGGGCGACACTTCTCCTGTGTCGAGTGGGCCATCCGTCATGTCGAGTATAGATACTCCCATTTCGGCGACATCCCCAATCATCTTTACGCCCTGCACCGTCACACCTTTGGGTATCATGGTGCCGGCGCGCTATAGATATTTGAGGGATGCTATGAACTCTGCAGCTTCCTCTTCTGTTTGGGATCAAAACATCATCCCTACCACAGGTCCATTTGTTTCCCAAGTCCACCATACTGCTGTTAAAACAGTCCCATCCAACCCGACCGTATGTGTCGCGGCGTCAACTTCAGTTGTTAGTGTCGTCACAACATCATCTGCTGTCACTTCCACTGCAGGCCAGTCTCGAGGTCCAGCGCAAAGTGGTCAGTCGACACATACTCCTAGAGTTGTGCACCTCGCAAGTGGTGCTCCTCCTGCTTCCGATCATATGACGACAGAGGAGGCATATTTTCAGTACTTGCGTAATGTCCAGAGCCCAGATGGGCAAGGCCCATATTATGATCCTGAGAATCATTACTTGTTTACCTCCTTGCCTGAAGTGCCTTATGATGAGGTTTTTGTTCCATTGAACGTGGCTTGGGGTACCACCGGGTATGGTGGTGGCCAGTACCATCAGGGACAAAGACAGCAAGGACCACCCTACCAGGGTCAACAGCCCTACTCACAGCCTAATCATGGGCAGCAGTACGCTGGCCAAAATTACCCAGGTCAATAGGGAGGCCCACAAGGACAACCCAATCAGGGACAACCTTTGGTCTCTAGCGGTCCGGCTTTTACATATCTTGGGCAACCTTCTAGAAACCCGGAACAATCCAACGCTCAACAAGGACAACCCGGTACCCAGCAAGGCTACCCTTCGAGGCAACCTTATGGGAACTAGGGACAACCTTATGGTCAGCAAGGTCAACCCAGAAACTAGCAAGGCAACCCTTCTAGGCAAGGGGGCCAGCCTTACGTGCAGCAAGGCCAGCCTACCGCTCAGCAACCCTCTGGTCAACAAGGACAATCCTCAGTTGCGCAAGGGCAGCCCCTCACCTAGCAAGCTCAACCTTCTGGGCGAACAGGGCCATATCAGATCCAACCAGGACAACCTTCTAGCATGACGGCTCAGCGTGCAGGCAGGTACCAATCCCGGCCTCCTCTTTCAGGTGGGTATCAATCCCAGCATCCTTATTCGGGCAGGTATCAATCCCAGCCTCCGTATTCAGGTGGGTATCAATCCCAACCTCCGTACTCGGGCGGGTATCAATCCCAGCCTCCGTATTCAGGTGGGTATCAATCCCAGCCTCCTTATTCAGGTGGGTATCAATTCCAGCCTTCCTTATTCAGGTGGGTATCAATCCCAGCCTCCTTATTCAGGTGGGTATCAGGCCCAGCCTCCTTATTTGGGTGGGTACCAATCCCAACCCCTGCATTCAGGTGGGTATCAATCCCAACCTGGTCATCAAATGCCGCCTAGTTCCCAGGCTCAGTACGGATACCAACAACCCCAGGGGCAAAATCAGTATACCCTGTATCAAAATTACCAACAGCCGCAAGGTAATCCTTATCAAAATTATCAACAACCTGCTGGCCAGTATGGTAACCAATGGGGTGCTAGGGGGCAGAATCAGCAACTCGATTCTGGAAATAACCCCTACGGTCAGAATCCTTCTGGACAATGCCCATTTGGACCTGGCCCATTGGGACAAGGGCAATGTGGGCAACCAGGAACTGGATGGAATTCTGGTTCTACCTCGTATCTGGGACAAATGTCCTTTAATCCGTAGCTACCATTTCTAGCAACATTGGAACTGATCGATGTGTTAAAGTTAACGAATGATCCCATTCTACACAATCCATAGTGGCCACCAGTTCCAACTAAGATACCTAGTGACTATCCCAAATTCGATGGGAAGGCTGGGGAGGACCCTCAAGCTCATGTGATGACTATCACTTATGGTGTTCGTCGAATTCATGGCTCGATGATTTCATTTGGCTTCGCCTCTTTCAGAGGACCCTCACTGGTTCGGAAGCTAAATGGTATATTGAATTGACCTGTGCATCATTTCAAGATTTGAATTCGTTGGCCATGGCATTTTTTACTCATTTTCAGTTACCCATTCGGTATGAGACAGGGACTCACCTCCTTATGTCTCTTAAGCAGGATACTACTACACATATCTCCGATCATATTCATGAATGGAGAAGGTGTCGTAGGTTGATCAAGTTCTGGATCCCTGATCAACTCCTCACCGACTGGTTCACGACTTCCTTTGTCCCCAAGATTGCGCGGGAAATTGCTATGGGAGCCTGTGTAACTGAAGAGCAAGCGATCGCGCGCGCTCAGTACCTAGACTTAGTTTATTCTCAGTCTGGTACTTTGTATGAGTACTTGCCAGATGCCCCTAGGCACGGTACATCCAAGGCTCCGCCCAAGCCATCTGTCGATGGATTCATTGGCTCTGTAAACCAGGCCCCTAAAAAATCATCGAACCTTGGGAAGCAAAAGTCAAGTGCATCCAACGAAAACACTTCTCAGGGTGTGGTAAATTCTGGTAACACTTCTGAGGTCAACGTCATCCAGTCCAGCACGGCGGGCAGGACCTCGAAAGGAAAGAAAAAGGAAAAGGGGAAAGGGAAAAATAAATCCGAGCAACCCAAACAGGAATCCTCTAAACCTCCAGCCAAGGAAGGAGCTAAACGCAAACCCAAGTATCCTTGCCTCATTTGTGAGGAGGATCACTACATTAAGGGCTACCCTAGGCGGTCCGAAGTTAGTCGTTTGTTGAAAGGTGCTCCTGGGGTCCCTGCGGTTCTGAAAGAACCCTTTCCCTCTCAGCAAACACAGATGGTGGCTGACCCCTCTTCTTCTCCCTTCGGTTCCCAGTTCTTCATGGCTGGAACTATTCCTGTTCATATAACAACTCGAGAAAAGGAGTATCCTTCGTCCACCGGGAAGGAGCTAGAGGTTCCCTCAAGTGCTCCTTCATCCAGCTCCGGTCCCCTCCATATCAAGAGATCGAGTATTGAGACGACAATCCGACCCCCTCCCAAAGGGGTACTCAGAAGGTCTTCTTATAATCCGAATGCTCGTGCTGCCCAGCACTATAGCATCGTAGAGGACTTAGCGTAGGCTCCGTCAGCTATGTCCGCCTTGGAGGTCCTTCAGAGCTGCCCCCCCAGAGGAATTCCCTACTATCGGCCATCGGTGGCATCGACCCAGCGGACTCGGATTTGATTACCTTCGACCTCGAGAGCCATGTTCCTCGACTGCCTCATCAGATCGCTTTCCTCATTCAAGTCATCATCAATTCCAAAACGATCCATCATACAGTCATTGATGAGGGTGCATCAACCTGCATTATGTCTATTGCATGTTGGAAAGCCATCGGGTCTCCGACGCTGAGTCAGTCCCAAACGACCTTGGAAGCATTCGACGAGAGAGAATCTCGACCTTATGGTATTATTCAACGCCTACCAATTACCTTAGAAGGGAAGACTGTGGAAGTAGAAGTTGAGGTTGTGGACACAAATCTCACATATAACCTCCTTCTGGGCCGGAGTTGGACATACGTTATGCGAGCCGTGGCTTCATCCCTCTTCCATATCATTTGTTTCCCCCATCAGGGGAAAATTGTCACGGTTGACCAGCTTTTTTTCTTCGCTTCCTCTTCTGAGGGAAATGTACCATTCATTGAGCATACCTCCGTTCCATTTGAGAGTGTGGGAGCCTAGCTCTTCAAAGAACCCACCCTTATGGGTGTTTTCTCCCTTCCACCTCCCAACCTCGCCTCGATCTCCATGATCTCGGTTCATTCTGATCCTTGGATCCTCCCCTCCATCGACCAGATAGAACCTTGGGGTGAGGAGATGCCGTTGAGTCCAGCCGAGCTCAACTACATTGAAATTGTTGCTGCATCGGCCTCTCATGATCAACCCACTGTCACGAGTGGGGCTCTTGAATCAGATAATTTTCCTCCTTAGTTAGGAGAATACACCTCCTCGGATCCATTGAAGGAAATATTTCCTTCTGATGAGGCTATCATAGAGACTATGTCTCTGGACGAACATCTGTGGTTTCCTCTTCACCACCATTCCTCCTTTCTCCCTACCTTTCGGGAAACATTGCTTTGTCTCGAGCGGTTTGCTCCATGTCTCCATTCTCAACCTCTTCAGACTCCCATTCAGATTTATCACACATCGTCCGAAGGGAATTTAGGGAACATCACGCAGACGCAACCTATCGACATCTCTGTTAAGCCAGGGATTGTCGAGAAAATTTATATAGGAGTCACCTACACTCCTGAGTATATTCAGATTTATATTGCTCTTTTCCGCGAATTTCGCGATGTCTTTGCATGGTCCTACGAAGAAATGCCCGGTATTGATACATCCATAGTAGTGCACGAGATACCAACATATCCCGGGGCCAAACCTGTTCGTCAGCGTTTTCGTCCCGTGCACCCCCGTAAGGCGGCAGCTATCAAAGCAGAGGTTGAAAAACTTCTTAAGGCTAGATTCATTTATCCCATCCCACTGATAGAATGGGTATCAAATATTGTCCCTGTCGACAAAAAACAGGGCACCATTCACGTCTGCGTTGATTACTGCGACATTAATAGAGCTTTCCCAAAAGAAAACTACCCCACACCATTCATTGATCAACTCATTGACGAGTGTGCGGGCAACGAAATATATTCTTTTATGGATGGCTTCTCTGGTTACAACCAGATTAATATCGCTCCGGCTGATCAACACAAGACGACCTTCATCTGTCCATGGGGCACTTTTGCTTACAAAAAGCTCCCCTTCGGCCTTAAAAATGTCGGCGCTACCTTTCAGCGTGCGATGTCTTATGCTTTCCACGATATTAGGCACATCGTACAACCTTATCTGGATGACTTTCTCGCTCATTTAGCTAAGCGCGCGGACCACCCATCGCATATTCGTGAGATCTTTCTTCGTTGTCGACACTATAATATCCGATTAAATCCACACAAATGTGTCCTCTGCGTTGAATCTAGTCGACTTCTCGGGTTTATCGTCTCCCGAGAGGGCATCCGTTTGTATCCCCTTAAAGTCGAGGAAATTGTGAATCTTCCTCCCCCTGCTACTTTGCGGCAATTACGAAGCTTGCAGGGGAAAGCTAATTTTCTAAGACGACTCATCCCAAACTATGCCGAAGTGGCAAAGGGTTTTACCCGGTTACTGAAGTGTGACACCCCATTCCGATGGGATGCCATAGCCGAGGAGTCTTTTGCTCATCTCAAAACTCTCCTACTTTCCGCCCCTTTGTTGTGGCCTTCAAATTATCATCGTGACTATACACTCTATTTGGCCGCTGCCGATACCACTATCGGCATGGTTTTGGTCCAGGACGACGATGATGGCATCGAACATGTCATTTATTATCTTAGCCGCAACTTACTAGATACGGAGACTCGATATGCGTGTGTCGAGAAGTTGGCTCTCACCGCGGTCTGCGCCGTCAAATGGTTCCGTCACTACATTTTGTTGCGTACTACGACGATGATTTCAGATTGTAACCCCATGACCTACATTCTTTCATGACAATTGCTGGGAGGAAAATACTCAAAGTGGATCGTAATCCTCCAAGAGTTCGACTTGGAATTTATTGCGGCCAAGTCCAAGAAATCACTCGTTTTTGCTGAAATTTTATGCTCCTTGCCATCCGCTGCTACTTCCTCACAGATAGAGGAGTCTATTCCAGATGAAACTCTTTTCCTTATCAGCACCCTCGATCCGTGGTATGGGGACATAATTGTCTATTTGCAGACATCCTCCTTCCGCCCCGAGACCTCGAAAGACGCTCGTCGACGGATTCGTCACCAAGCTCAGCCATATCGCATAGTTGGGGACACCCTGTACCGCCTTGGGGTTGATTCGGTTCTTCATCGATGTCTGACCTTCGAAGAAGC